>JAGYYJ010002747.1:0-76628 GCA_019671005.1 Hibiscus mutabilis | reverse complement strand
CCATAATTTAACTTCCACCGCCACACATTCAGACTTAAATATGATCTTAGATGGATGAGATTTTCTTAGATGAAAATAAAAATTATTTAATTTTTTTACATTAAACGGCGAGTTTAATATTTCTTTATTGATTCAACGTTTTTATATCCTTGTAACGAACATTTGTTTTAAAATGTTTGAAGGAAAATTAAAATTTCTTAAAACTATTTTTTTCAGAATAATGAATATTATATTTTTTTATAAAATAAACTTAAAAGAATTCAAAATCTTAACTTTTCTTTATTAATTTAATTTAAATATAAATATCATATACTGAAATTAAAATTTGATATGCCCAATCTCTATGTCAATTTATAATAACAATGCAAACTTTTTAAGCATATTGAATGAAAATACGAAATTATAACACCTAATAGAAAAATCGTTTGAAAAACTATAGCAATGTTTTTTTAATATTTGAGTTATTATTTAATTAATTTAAATATTACAATAATTTATTATAAAAGTAATTCTTAATTCGATTTATTTTTGCTCATAATTTCGAATTTTAAATACTATTCGACCGTTACCTGATGGATACAAGATTGTAAATTGAGGGCAAATTTGATTGCAAATCTCACGCACAGTACATGCGCGTGGAAGAACTCATTATTTTATGAACTCTGTAAAATCAAATTCACGCCCATTTTTGTTTTCTTTCTGGTACAACTCTCTCCTTTGAAACAAGAGAGTTTTTTTCTGTAATTTATGCAAACGGTGAATCTGCCTCAATCTCTATCCATGAATTCGCCTTTTGGGGACCCAGCGCGTCGAATCCAACTGCCGCCGGAGCCCCGGCGAATAAGGATCGGAAGATGGCAATGGCCGAACATTTAGTTCTCGATCTCAGCAACCCTGATCTCCGAGAGAACGCTCTTCTCGAATTATCGAAGGTAATTTAATCAACATCTTAAAAAAATGTTTTTATTACTAGGATTTAAGTAAATGTTGCTTCTTGTTCGTCTTCTCTTTTGTGTGTTTCGTAAAGTAGGTGATTTGGGGATATTTGATTTTAAATATTTATCCATCTTTAGTTTTAGAGGAACGCTTAGAAACTACATGCAGAAGTACCGTTTTTTTATGTTTATGTGGATATGGATGGAAACACCGCTTGTTACGTTTATTTTTGGGTTATTTTCCTGAAAGAGAATGAAATTCATGAAACGGAAACCGTATATGCATTAATGGGGGTTTCATGCTTTGGCAAAAGAGTCATTGAAAATACTGATCTGATAATGAGAGTTTTTGGGCTCTGGGAGATGAAGACTATTAAAAGCATGGTATCGCTCACCTGGAGGAAAAGACATTCCTTAGAAAACCGGGTTGAATTAGAAGATGGTAGAATGTGTTATATATGTTCGATCTAGAGCCTTGATAATTTTAGAATCTTCTCACTAATCTACCCACTCCTTTTCTTGCTATCAAGTATTAGAAGAGGGTAGAATTATGAACGCCATTAAATATGTTCCATCCCGAGCCTTGAAAATTTTAGAATCTTCTCACCGATCTACTCCTTGTCTTGCATGGTATCAACTTTTACGAGTACTCTTGCATTAAATGTAGTCGTTGACCAGATTCATTACTCAAATGGTTTATTTATTTGTATTAAGCCTTTTAATCTTGTTCGCCAATGTCTTTTTATGGTTGCATTGCTTGTCATTTCTTATGTTGAAGTTCCTTAAAGACATAGTGGACCTGACGGAGATTGCATTTGGTTTGATTTTACTTTTAAGAATAACCCACTCATATCTATTTTCTTAAGGATAAATTGGGGTTGGAATATGAAGATTGCATTTGCTGTCTTTTTTCCCTTTTCATTTGATGCATACCAATTTTCTCATGCAAGGGCTTTGGTTTCATTTATAAGCATTTAGCATTTCATTAAACCACATTTGTATGCATTTATTGAGGTTGAAATACCTGTCCTTCATTGAGACTTGAGAGTAACAAATTAATCAACTAGTCAACCACTCACTACAGTGAGTGATATGGAGACATGGGTGGTTGATTGAAGTGAATGCATCATCTTTGAAAGTAAAACATATGGGTTCGGTGTCAATTATAAAGGTCTAAAAGTAAGGTAAATAGCTCTGAATAGTTCTTTCTTTTCTGCAACTTAATCTCTCATGTTCTTTCTCTATGTGCGGTTATGGAATTTAGCTGTTCAGCATTTGTTTGTTACTACTATAAACTAGTGTCTACCTTTTGGTTTATTTTTTAGAACAAGGAATTATTTCAAGATTTGGCTCCTTTCGTGTGGAATTCTTTTGGTACTATAGCTGCACTCATTCAGGTATGTCTAATAAACTTGTTTTTGTTTTTATTTTTAGAAGAGAGAATTATTTCAAGATTTGGCTCCATTGTTGTGGAATTCTTTTGGTACTATTGATGCACTTTTACAGGTATGCTAATTATAGTTGGTAGTTCAAATTCACTTCCCTCTTGCCTCTTGCCTCCCTCTCCCATTCCCTTCCTTTGTGATTTTTGTAATTTCTTTAGTTCAATTTTAGCTCAATAAATCAATTATGCTTCATTGTATTGGCAAATTCTTTGTGAACTATTGGCAAATTTCGCAATGACCGATAAACTATTGGAATTCTTTGTGATTTATTAGGCTTCTTAGACCTTCCTCCTCTGCCTCCATTGTATTTTTGCTTTAATCTTGCACTTGGATAACTTTTAAATCTTTAATTTTTTGGGGGTTCAAAACAAATAGATTATTCTCTGTTTTAGTCAAATGACCTGACATGCTAGATGCTTCTTATATATTCTTTATTTAATTGAGTTGCCACTTGCCAATTGGAAATCAAAATTGTCATAGTTAGGGATTTATTCCGTCTCAGTTCCTTGATGCTAAGCCATTTTTCCTTGCAGGAGATAGTCTCAATTTACCCTGTTCTCTCACCACCAAATCTAACTCCAGCTCAGTCCAATCGAGTTTGTAATGCTCTTGCTCTACTTCAGGTTACATCTTTTTGGCCTTTTCTATTGTTTCTGTTGGATTGAATTTTCCCTTCACTAATGGTAACTCACGGGTCATGACTTATGTTACCTTTGAGTTTGTTTTTCATTTTTTCAAATTTTTTGTTGAAGGAGAAAAAGATGGAGTTTTATGGAACTTTTGTTTATTTTGGTATTGGTCAAATTCAAAGGCATTACTAATTAATGAATAAATCTATAAAAAAACCAGATCAGAGGTTGAATTGGTAGGGCTGTCAGTTTTAAGTTCAATCAGTCCAACTGGCCCTTTCAATAAAGGATGTTTAAATAGCATATACATGATTTTAATATTGAATTAGTATTAAAAAAGAAGATTAATTGTATGGTATTTAATATAGAAATAAAGGCCAAAGGCACAAATCGCCACCACTTAAAAATAATAATAAATAGAAAATTTAAATCCCGTTTAATTTGGTTTTCTATATGAACCGGTTTATTTATACTTATCAGACTTATAGGAATTAGGAATCAGTTCTTGGTTCAACCAAGCCAACTGCCCAGTCCATCTTTTTTTTTTCTTTCAAATTTTTGCTAGTGTGTCTTAATTTTCCTTACAGTGTGTGGCTTCTCATCCGGACACAAGGATGTTATTCCTAAATGGTACATTCTTATCTGATGGGCATACTTGTGCACTTCGATGCTTAACATGTGACTTGAATATTTACTTCTTATTTAATTCTTGAAGTTGCATATATAAGAAGATTTTGTGTTTAATTATGGACAAATATAATCCTCTGAAATAACATGCTGTTAAAATGGAATTGCCTCCAAGTACCACAGTACATGTCATTGTATTGAGATTTCTTGTTGCTGAAATCATAGAAGTCGAGTATTCGTTGGATATGGATAGAAATACTGTTTGAGGTCATGGAATAAACAATTTAACTGATTCTTCAAATATCTTTTCACCATAAGATTTCTTTTCTTTAGAAAGATTATCCTACTACGCCAACGATAAGAGTTATTAAACTCCATTGGGCTTACATGGACATATTTATGAAAAGAATAAATCATTTAATTATTAAATGGTCATACGGAAAACCTTTAACAGACTTATTGAGATTATAATTTCACCAACAGTGTGTAGAATAATAATTTTAATGTAGTTATTTTTCAAATGATTTTGTATACTGTAAAACACCCCTACAATTATTTGAACTGCAATTCCTGTGAGAAGAGACTAGAAATTTTATATAGTAGCTGATTGGTAATGTAAATGATTTGATATGCATAATCTTATAACAACTCTCCTCATTTTCTATTTCTGGATGTTCTGAATAATTGTATATGATCAAAAGTTAATGGTTGATTATTGCAAAAATTTCCAATATCTTTTAATAACTTTTACAACTCTGATACAAAAAAGTGGGTTAAACACTCTTTTATGTAGGACTGAAACTTAATGCATTTTCCTAGTCTTGAGCTTTTTGAAAGAGAAAAATATTGAAAGTGGAAGTAAATTTGTTTCTCTTTCCTTTTCATGGGGTTGTAATGACAGAAAGCTTGAATTAATGTTGGACATTTGTGCATTTGACTTTTCTAGGTACCCTTGAACTAGAAGTCCCATCCTGTGTATATGCCCTTTGGGCTATGTGCATAACTTGTTTGTAGAGGGTTTGATTACATTTTGTTTCCACATTATCGCTTGGTTGCTTGGTCCTTTTGCTTGTAGTTAGTGTGTTGTTTTCTGCGCCCCCATCCCCCCTTTCAAATAAGGCAAATTTTCATTTCTTTTGCAATAGGGGATGTTACTTTCTTGCTTCCTGCATTTATTTAACAAATGACTAGTAGTCTTTTCATCACCTGTATAAAGCTGCATGTATTCTAATTGACGTTTCTCTCTAATTATTTTACATTTGCAGCTCATATACCCTTGTATCTGTATCCTTAACACAACAAGTAAATCAAGGCCTTTTGAGTATTTGAGGCTTACTAGTTTAGGTGTCATTGGTGCCTTGGTAAAGGTAATTTCATTCGTTTCCACATCTCTTTAGTCTAGAGCATTATTCCTCTATTTTCTAGGATGTTAGTAATGTTTCACTTGAAAAATGTAATAATGTGTCAGAAAGGGGAAAAAGTCAATTATGTATATTGTTTTTTCTTCTCCTTCTCTGTTGCTATCCCTCAGATTTGAGAGTATGCAATAGATGAAGCTTGGAATGTTGGCTTTTATTTTAATATATAATATTTGTTTCTTAATGTAAAAATCTTTGTTCCTTGCACATCTTAATGTGTGGGAAAGAAGGATTATAACTGTCAAATTTGAACCAAACAAGCAATGATCTCTCTGTTGTTATTCATGTGTGTCTGTCATAATAATTCTAAATATACTATAAAATGATCTCTCTTTTTTTCTCTCTTTCTTTTTCAGGTTGATGATACGGAAGTTATCAGCTTCCTTCTTTCAACTGAGATAATCCCACTATGTCTGCTCACAATGGAGATGGGCAGTGAACTATCAAAAACAGTTGTGTTTGTTGATTTTGATTCCATCTGAAATTTTGTTTGTTGTTTTAGTAGTGCAATTTTAGGACACCAACATGCATTCTTGAGGTGCCCACAGCCATGCAGCCTGCCAAGGCCTGCAAATAGATAAACATTTATTTATTTAATTTTGGCAGACTTGAATAGCCAAGAATAGGTTTAGGCTGATTCATGTCCTGCCACTGTTAATCTACTATCAGTGGGTATTGGATTTAGGTGTAGGTTGTTGTCTTCTTGAGTTCCGAAGAATAGGCTGGTCTGGATTCTGGGTCAGTTGGCTTTGGCTTTTGCTTTTGGTTGTTGATTGTTGTGTAGAGTGACTAGTTTAAAAGGGGCATCTTCTCATTCTGTCGATCATTCTTCACAGAGTTAAAGGCGTATACCAGTAAATTTTCTTGATAACTGACAAATGATTGTTTGATGGCAGGTTGCAACTTTTATAGTTCGGAAGATTTTACTGGATGATGTTGGCTTGGACTATATTTGCACTACTGCAGAGCGTTTTTTTGCAGTTGGTCGAGTTCTAGGAAATATGGTTGCAGCACTTGCTGATCAACCCTCCTCTTGACTGTTAAAACATATTATTCGATGTTATCTTCGTTTGTCAGATAACCCGAGGTTTGTTAATGAATTTGACTCTAGCTCACCCTCTTTCTTTTCCGTAATTTCTTTTTGAGGTTTATGCATAAAGTTGAAGATTTCTGAGGTTTCCTTCTTAATACAGGGTTGCGATGCATTAAGAAGTTGCCTTCCGGATATGTTACGAGATGCCACCTTTAGTGGTTGCCTTCGTGTAAGTACTGATATTTCCTTTTTCTATTATTAGCTATAATTAATGCACAATAATCAAGTTGTGTTTTATCTTGAAGAGTCTAGCTGTTAGTTAAGGGTTATACTTGGTTGATTCGACTTGAAATGTTCTTTTGGCGACCGCATTACATAAGGTTAAGATTGAAAAATAAAATATTACTCCTATTATTTCTTTGGCTCTCGTCGCCCAAAATGTATTCTGTGAACATTTTCAACAGCAGCTATTTTGTATCGTTTTAATCAAAAGCTAAAAATCAATAGAATATATTTTTTTCAACTAATAGGTAAATTAAATGCTTACTTGTAAAAATCCACTCAAAAAGATTATTCCCCGTTCGTCTCATCATCTTCTTTGTTCATGTTTCTAGGAAGATCAAACCACTAGGAGGTGGCTGCAGCAGTTGCTTCACAATGTTGGGGTGAGTCGGGTACCGACTCTTCATGCCGGTGCAGGATTCGATCACATGCTGGTTAACTGAACGACAATACAATATTCAATCATTCAAAGCTTGTTTTTTGCCGGCATGAGGACATGGCGTGGAATTAGTTGACATTTTAAATTAAACAGTATTTGTAACTAGTAATTCACTGTTTGCCCTTAAAAAGGAATGCAGCAGTAGGGGAAGTAAGATATTTAGCTGTTTTTCATGTGTAACGAAAGCTATGATCCGGGTGTCCATTGCCATGCTCACTTCTGTGCTCGATAACAGCTCTCGTCTTATGTGTATTGCCTGATTTTATTTGTCCAAAACAAGCATTCAAATATCCTGGAAAACCAAAAGCAAATGAAGATGGTAGACTTTGATCATAAAAAGAGAGAAATATAATTATGAAGAAGTTGAAATCTAGAGCTTGACAACATAGTATACACCAGATTGTCAGGGGAAAACAGCTCACGAATAGACTGCAGTCACCATGAAATTTACTAAACAAGGAAGATGAAGATTACACATATAACTTATAGCAAAACCATGAATTCTCCAACTTAGAGCTCCAAGTGCCGCTTAGTTCGTCCTGGTTTGATGTTTGCAAGGCCTGACATATAATGGGCTGGCTGTGCTCATAACATGCTGTCTGATCTTGCAGGCAACCTCCTAAAGAAATTCAGAGGTACAGATGGAAGCTTGTGGCGGAACCTTGGGTGCCGTAGGATGTAAATGCCCGTGAGCAGAGCAATGACTTGGAATGGCGTGACGTAAAGAACCAAGGCCAGGATCAAACAGAAAGTCACGAATAGAGTGGATGCTCTCGGGTCCCTCCAGCTTAGTAGAGACTGGAATCTTTCCCCTTGAGTTGCGAGGTCACCGATCACGGTCTGAACTCTCCCTCCTATGCTTCTTAGACGATCGTATCTCATCCGTACAATGTCGGATGGTCGAGAAGTGGGGAAGGTATCAAACTCTTCGTCCAATTCATCAGGATGAGCAGCATCAGCATGGGAGAGTCGAGTGTCCATGTGAGGAGGGTGTCGAGGCCTCCAACGGTAGTTCCAGATTCCGATTAGGAAAAGGTAGAGAAAAACTGTGGGGAGTATTAGCTCGGGATACAGAACCAATATGATGAAAAGGATGTGAATCAAAATGGTAGTAATAGGGTTTCTCCAGTTGCAGATTTGATCAAACCATTTTCCAACAGCAATCAACCCACTCAGAACTCCCATGATTCTGAAGAAGTTTGCTTTGCTTCTCCTCATGCTCCACATATGTGAATCCACATCGAGCATGTACTCCACAACTTCCTTCCTCAACGGAGGCTCGGCCCGGCTCAGCCTCATCGAGACGATCTGCATTGCCTGATGCCTCAAGACATCAAGCTGAATCACAGACAATGGATGAATGTAGTGCATCTTAGGCAATAGTGGATGCGAATACATATGCAGCATGTTAATCAAACTCGAGCAGGAGAACCTCAAAGCCAATTGAATTTCACCAGTCTTTTTAACCCCTGAAGGATGCAGCACTAGAAGAGGATACGAGTGAGTATATACCCTATCAGCTTCAAGTGTAGAAAGCCGAATCCGTACCTTCCCAATTCTCGAGTCCTTTGACCCTCCGGCTCCTCCATGTAAATGACCATTGTCGAAAACACCTACCGTAATGACTGTACAAGTGTCGAAAACCTCCCAAGTGTACTGCTCATTCCACCTTGGAATAAAGTTGTCCACGATCGTCCTTGTCCGAACCCATTTCTGCCCATACTTGGCCACACAATAAGCATCTGTGGTACCGCGTCCGTCTTTCGTTTTCATCGGCATCAGCCCATGAGCACTTAGAATACCCAGTTCCAGAATTCCAATGCTTGGTCTCCATAACTGTTTTGCTGTCGGCCTAAGATCGCTACTGTAGTGTGTAGATTCATCCAAAACATGATACCCTCCTTCTAAACAGATCCTCAAGTGAATCCTACTCGCGAATTTTATCTCTTTTTTCTCTCCATCGACAATCACACGTTTCTCCAGATTGAACCACCTAGTGTTCACCGGTCTATGGTCTAACCTTCTCTGCAACATATGCAAAGGAATCATACACATACCCAAGGTTTCGTCCTTGTTCGATCCGACCCTGTCTTCCACACTTAGAACCAGAGGCTCCTCAAAAGGTTCAGCAGCTACAAACATCAAGTCCTCATTCCACAGTGGATTGATAGTCTTACTTTGAGATACTCTAGTTCTCAAAGCCTGATTCCCAAGAACCGCTTTCACAAAAACCTCGGGGAACCTGCTTTTATCAGTAGGTACCAAGTCTTGAGCTTCAATCACATTCACCCTCACATACCAAAGCTTGGGGGAAAGATAGACTTTTGATCGGATGTTTGAAACCGCATCAGGGCCAACTGATGCAGCATCCGAATGCCATGAATCAGGAAATGCCTCATCTGCTTGAGTTCCCATCCAGACAGCAAGCATGAGCTCTCCATTAGCTTTATTACCCTTTCGATCTTCCAATCTATACCACTGTGGCGCCAATGGACTGTCTGGTGGAATCCTTTTCGGAATTTCATTTAGATCGAACATAGCCCTGCCGATTAAATCATCCGCCACAACATCCTTGTCCTTCACATACACTTCCAAAACAGAAGCTTGAATCCTTTCTTTCGAGAAAGCAAACACTTGATTCCATTCCGGATTGCTCTTCTTCTCGAAATGCCTAGTGATTCCCTTGTAGTTCCCGAGTTTAACTTCGACATACGGATCACAACCACCAGTAACATCTTTCCCAGGTAAATCCTTGGCCTTTACAACTCGAACATAGAGGTATTGCATCTGCTCAACAAGGTCATAGGTGCTCGAAAGCTTATCGCCCATAACAGCACCCGCCCCGATGTTTGGCGAGGTCTCCTTCAAGGCAAAGTCTACAGCTTGTGGAGGCTTCTGCATCTTTTTTCTAAAGAACACTCCACAGTCCACAGTTAAGCAAGAGGCAACAAGGGACAAGGGTTATCAGAAACAAATACTGAAGTGTCTGTTTTTTTTTATTACCAGCAAAACAGAACTTGTAGGAGAGCTTTCAACGAAACACAAAAACCTGCAAAATCCAGGAAGATCAATGAGCAAAAGGAAGAAAACAGTGGTCTAGTTTCTATGAGCTGTCATTATAATTGTGAATAATCAATTAGCATTTAATGGAGTTTAAATTAAAAGCCAAGTGATGTGAACTTGAAGATTCTTTAAAAAAAGGGGGAAGAGAAAAAGAAGAAGAAGAAATTTCCCAGCTACCAAACAGCATTATAACAGAAAACATTTATCAAAACGTACAATAAGACAATGAATGTGCATTTCTTGTAAAAAAGCAGAAACAGATCTAAAACAAGAAAAACCCCATCAAACCAAACATTGGAAACAACTAAGCAAACCAAGTAAAGAAAGAAAACTTAATAGATTAAACCAAGAAAACACAGTTTCAAAGCTTAGACACCTACTCAAACCAACCCCAGAAATACAATTCTTAACCAAAACCAAAGCATTCATTTTTTTGTTGGTAGGAAAAGTAAAGAAAGAAAAATGTTACCTTTTTGTAAAAACGCGAGTAAAGATTCAAACTTTCTTCAAGAAAAGGGAAAGGATTTATGTTTTTATTTGAATGTTATGAGAGCAAATGAGTGAACTCGAGAGTTAGAGGGACTCAGGGAGTGAGGATTAGGAATGGGGGGCATGTGAGTTGGGACACTGAAAGATCTGTTAAGAAAAGACTGAATCTCTGCTGGGTATCGGACCGTTTTCCTTTTCAACAATTATTTATTTATTTTACCATATTTGGTTGTTGAAACTAAAAAATAATAGGATTCAGGTTCAAATTATATTATTCGAAAGATGTGTGTATCGTCAAATATTAATAATAAGCTTTTTAAAATCATTAAAAAATAAGTAAAAAAAGGAGGGAGACACACGTGGGAAGAGTGTGGCTGGTTGGGTCACATGCGTGGGGAAGAGTTGTTTTTGTTTGTTTGTTGGTATGTGGGGCTGTGGCTGTCCTCTGACTTGATGTTGGGGACGGCTGCTTCCTCCATTTTTCATTTGTTCTATCAAAATTTTATTGATTTTCTCGATGCATGGGCTTTACGGATAACACGTCGAATTTAGAAATATTTTTAAAGTAGACAAAAATTTAAAAAAATTAAAAATTTAGGGTGAAAATAATTTATAAAAATGAAAAAAAAAATTAAGGATTAATTTATAAAATTTTAAAAAATTAAAAGTAAATATATAAACTTTAAATAATTTAAGGTGGACACAAACTCACCCAATTAACTCAATTAACAGTTCATATAAGTATGTGAGTTACGGGTGCGAAGTTGTTTGAGTATAGCTCAATTCACATTGTTTTAATACAATATATATGAGCTTGTGACATTAAATATATTTAAACGTACAATATTCGTCCATTTACGTTAAGAGAAAAAAAAAGTAGGTATGTAAGTTGGGGGGATAGTAATAGATTAGAAGAGGAAGATACTGAAACAGGAGATAAGAGAGAATCTTTCAGAGGTTTAATAGTTTTGTAATGACAGCAGTAGATGTATTCATCTTATGATTTTCGAGGTTAGTTTAAGGGACGGTTTTGTAATTTTGAGAAGTGAAATATTGTTAAATTAAAGGTTGCTGAGTTATTTTAGAAATGGACGGTCACATAAGTATTTTATTCTTATATAGTAACTTTTTATATAGATCTTCAATGTGACATGATACAATTTAATGGGGTATTGTCAAATAATAATAATAATAATGGGGTCCGTATATAAAATTGTTAGACATGATCCTGTTTAACAAAGTATGCTTAGCGAGAACCCGTCGAATAGTTTTATTAGGTAATTCAAGTTCGAACATTATATCTATATAACATGTATATGTCTTATTAAAAAAGTTTAAATTAAATAATAGTAAACTTTAGTTTATACAGACCTTTTAATTTTAGGAAGTTTAGAGTTTAGGTTGTAGGGTTTAGAATTTAAAGTTAGTGTTTAGTATTTAGGGTTTAGGGATTGGGGTTTAGTTTTCAGGGTTTAGGTTTAATTTTGATTTATAGTAAAAATAGATAGACTTGTGTAAAATTTATTTTACACAGCCTGTGTATCAAATTTAAACTATTTTTTAAATAGTCTAAAAGTGATTACAAAATAATATCACTTTAAATATATTTTTAACCTTTGACAATACGCATACACCTTGTAAACAAAACGACTTGAACTCGTATCTCTTAAAATAAACATCGTCCACTTTTCTACCAAAATACTTGTTGCGTTCAAGAATATATATTTGTTTTATAATCATATCAAACTGTTCAAAAAAATATGCTAATAAATAAGATGCGACTTTTGATATTATCGTCAAATATATATATAATTAAAATTATAAGTTCGAATCGCAGTACAAAAACGTAATCCTTATTTAATAAAAAAATTTATCAATATATACAAACTAGTAACATCGTTAAAAATATAAAGAGAAAGATATGATCTTGTAAGTTTTACATCTTTTCCAAACTATTAGATGAAAGAAAAAGACTAAAAAACAATCTTAGTCATCCACTTATTCTCGTCTAACAATCTAAAAAATGTAAAACTAAATATATATACACAACATTTAACCAAATATATATTTTAAAATATTAAAAATAATATTTAATGTACATAGAAATTCAACACAAATGTCTAGTTTTGTTTGTAGGGATACACAAATCAGTAAAAATGAGGTCGCTAAATTGGCTAATAGAACAAATGGTGTAATTAAGAAATAAGTGTATATGGGAAACTCCCTATAGAAAGAGTCTAAAGACAAATATAGGACTATGGAAATCGAAAAAGTTACCTTTACCATCTAGTGACTGTAAATATATATCTTCTCTCGGTTCCTCTCTTACTCCGGTTTGTGTTGCATACTCTAATGCCATCTCGTAATCGACCTGAAAACACCGACACCGTTAACTATCAATGTTTTTCAGGAATGAAAATACGGGATTGTACCAGTTGTGAAACATGTTTACTCTGAGCACCAACCAACACAAAACTCACCTTTTCAACATGTTGAGTGAGCTTCTCGTGTAGCATCTCTTTAGTAATCGAATGATCAGATACTTTTCGAAGAATATCTGCATCCCCCTCCTCATAACGTTTCTTTTTTGATGCATGAGACTTTGCCATTTCTTTCAAAACATCATATACGGCATTCATAGCATCAGGGATGTACCTGCCGATGGATTGTTACATTTGTTATCAGTTTAAGCTAGATGGAGAAGAAATACCATTTGGATAGAGGACAAGGGACTTGAATTTACTTGCTCAAATTCCGTTTTCTCTCTTGCTGTTCACGAGCCTGCATTTTCTTTACTATTTTCGACTTAAGCTGGATGCAGCACTGCTGAATTGCAGACTGAAAATAAAGGGTTGTTAGTTTATTCATTATATTTGTAATGAAAACTTGGATACAGAGATTAGAAAAGCAGAAAACTTCCTCACCTTGACAGCACTAGCTATTTCACTGATATCATCCCCAATGTACTCCTTTCCGGTCCCTTTAAACGGGATTTTTGTGCTTACGATACTCACAAAGACACCGATTTTATCTTGAGTTTGGTTGATCTTGTAATTATTCCAACTGAGTACGATAATTGATTCGAAGAATTGCTTAAACCTCACATTGTTTCTGATGATAGTCTTGTTGCAATAAGCCAATAAACAGTTTACAACCCAGACACAAAGCAAAAGAATTGTACGTGGTATATTTTACCTGATTCTCTTCAGCGCAGTCCTTGTGACAACATCGCCACCTTGCTCAAAAAGAAGTGGTATTCGATTTGCAAATCGGAAAATATTCAAACCCTGGAATTTATGGAGTATTCGTTAGTTCAGTTTTCCTGCCTGATAACTCTGGAGCACTAACAAAACTTGTACAATATCTCAACCCTGCCACTCCCATTGACATTGGTTTTGAGAGATGATAAAAATGACAGATTGCTAGAACAATGAAAAATTAAAATATATCTTGCTTTCGTTCATTCACTCTGGAATTTTTCACCTTTTACCATGCTAATTCAAAATGATAGAGAAGTAAATAAACTCAAGTTTCGGGAAAGCAGAAACTTGCCTTTTTAACATCTTTTCCACCCACACTAACACCAGCTTCCACAATGAATGGGTGTCCCTCAAAAACTTGAGCACTATATATAAAATTGTAAAAAAATCAATCATTTAGCAAAAAGAAAATTGTATCCGGCGTTATCTTAGCAACGTGTATAATTGATCCAGTTAGAAATCAGCCCACAAGGACAAACCTGCCAGAATAAGTTGCAACCATGTCAGGGTGTAACTCTTTTATAATTCCTAAGCGAAGATTGTATTCACCCGCAGGGCTTAGACACTGAAAAGAGCATTGAAGTTAACAAGGGAGGTGCTTTGGAATGCAAGATATAGCAATAAATGGAATAGCAAGGCAGTTGCATTATATAGCTACAGTAAATTGAACTATCAAAGAAATATAGCTTACATCACCACTGGAGTCGTCAAATTTAGCTTGACGAAATAACTGGTGAATGCGAACTATTTGCTGATCAGTTAGAGATTTAATGGCCATTTTTGGACTAAATTCTGGACCCATTTCTCCTAAAGAGTGAACAAAACAATCACAATACAGATCAGTTTAAGCATCTAAAGACTAACCAATATCGACCAAGGAACATATATGGATATTTCATATTTTACTAATCTACTAAAACTTGAAACAACTTCAACACCAAGCTCACTTTGACTGATCCCAGTTCAATATAGAAAAAGTTGCAGCACCAACCAAATAGGAAGAAGCTGCTATAGACCACCTCATAGAATATTAACCCACAATAGAAAAACTACTCATCAGAAACAGCTCCTACCCCTTCAGAAAAATTGCCAACCCTCAGTGAATCCACATAATCACAAATGTCTCTCAACTCTACTTACAAATGATTACATATCAGATATATAAGGAACTCAAGGTGATAGAACCAATACCTTGTCAAAAAACTCCGTAAATAGTAAAAAGAAATAGAAAGAGTAAAAATGCAATTGAACTCGACAAGACTGACATTCTTACTAGAATGTGGTAAAAAGGTAAAAGAAAAAACTCTCAGAGGAATGAAAAGATAACAACAAAAATCAATCCCCAAGCTACATCTCCAAAATCTTCTTACCAATTAATCGCTCAGCAAGAGGGTTCCCAATATTTACAAACTCGTGCTGAAGAAATTGCAAAAGGTTTTGCTCTGAAGTTTCAGCAATAAGACGTTTGATTAGTAGTATGTCAACAGATGAAGGATGATGCTTTGTCTCAACAGGGACTGGAGGCATTACATCTGTTCTCCGTGCAAACTTTATAGTGACATTTTTACTACATAAGAGAATAAAAAGTTTAAACATAGGTGAGCAAAATCATGTGCTAGTGTGTGTTTGTGAAGACCGATTGAGATAGAGAGAGAGCATACTCAGGGGTGTCAGATACAAACTTAAATAGAAATTGAGCATAGGGGGTGATAACGGCCATTTGTCTCATATAATGCAATATCTTGGACTGCAAATACAAACAGAATGATCATTTAGCTAATGAAACAAAGGAGTACCAACCACTACTTTCGATAATCAAGAAACTCTAAAATGCCGCATCTACGAAACTCAAATAAAACAATGAGCTGCTGCTGCATACACGGTAGGTTGTCCAATTTCCCTCAATGACAACTTGAATTTCCGCTCCATGCCATTTATCCTTGTTGCCACGTTTTTCATGCAAATGAATGTGAGGAATATTCCTGAAATTAAAAATACCATTATGGTATAACCATGCACCAACCACAAGAACTCCTTATTGTCAAATGCTTTGTGGTTTTTCAAACATACTACAACCCTCAGAATAGATACAAAGACAAGAATTCAGAGTATATACATCTTCATGGAAAAATATCCTAGAGTGAAAAATGCAGAGATAAATCAAATGAATGTTTGTGGTTTATATATATATTAAAAAAACTTTCTTGGTTATTGAGATAATTAAAATACAACTTGCATTTAGACCTTACCTATGAATGTCTATATCCAACCTACAGAATGAGATATAATTTTGACCCCTCATTGATGATGAGATGTCAATTGGCAGGCCAGTACTCATTTTGGACCAAATTAAGGCCTGCATGAAAACAAATTCCATAAATTCAACATGTAACAAACCACAATAGTCAGATAGAGAAGTAGGAGCCAAATAGCATAAACTATTCTCTTAACAGTTTTGTTCAATATCATATGCAGGGAAATTTAAATTGAATTGCTTTGAGTTATCATGTCCTATGTTCCACTGCCAATTCCAGACATTGAATGGTTTCATAGAGGACAACATTGGCACAATAATGACTGGTTTAAAATTTTGAAATGAGAAGATTCAGTAAAATTCCAAAGGCATGCAGCATTTTATTAAAGAGAGCATTCAAATTAATACAGTGACACCCAAGATGCAAGATAAATCACAACTAAACACAAGCAACCTATAGTACAACCAGCATTAAAAAAAACAAGTGATTATAATGAACATGTTATGCGTATATCTATGTCAAATCAAATACTGCAATTAAAGCAAGGCACACATGTCAGAAGTATAACCATTTTGGCACCAAGACCAAACTTCCCACGTGTCTGTTTCAAGCCATACTTTGTGCCAGACAGAACTGCATAAATGAGCATTCAGGCAGGGGTTAAAATGGAGGTGGAATAAATTATCTACAATATAAAAAGCAGTCAAATTAGATCCAATCAAGAACTTAATTTCATAAGTAATTTGAACCTCGCCCAAACATGTTTGGGATGTCATCATGTGGCATGCCTCTTCCATTGTCCTGCATTTCAAATCAACTCCAGTCAAGAGATTTAGGCCTAAGGAAAAATTTAGAACAAATCAAAGAACTAAAAAAGGAAAAATCCAATATGGTAAGGAAGGTTGAGATGGGTGGTAATTATACCTTGCATGTCACCCTGTAAAAAGAAGCTTCACCTCGACCCTTGGCACCTTTGGAAACTGCATGTTCTTTGACTTTCTTCCCCAGGGCAGCATTCTTTGCTTGTATTTCTTGAGCTCGAGCTTCTTTTGCTAATCTTTTCTGAACGAGTGAAAACAAATTGGAGCAGGAGAGTGTGAGAAGACTGGCAAACAGCTAAGAGAAGACTTCTTATATTCCTTACTACAACAAATTGCTTGCATATACGCTCTACATAGTTCAATCAGGAAATTAAAAACAAAAGAGAACGCATATTCGAAGGTGCAGATACCTCACGAGCCTTAGCTGTCTCATAATCATCATATAATGCTTCATCTATACGTTCTCTGTCAACAAGCCCAATCATGGAATTAAACTTGCTTTTGACGATCTCTTCTCTGCAACAGCAATGGCGATTTAGGCAGAAATTGAATAAATATATATATTCACAAATAGCTAAAAGCATTTTCCAATGTACTTCTGGCAAAAAGATCAGAAGCTTACATTGTTATTTCTATCACCGGAAGCTCAGATATTGACTCTGCTGAATCTAATGCATTTTCAACAAGTTCTCGAACAGTTGTGTATAGACATTTCCCAGGCTGAAATTCAAGCAGAAGTAAATCATAACATATATAAAATCTTTAATGAAATCACTTAAAAAATACATAAGCTTCCATGATCTGGACTTAAATTCAAAGGTGACTTTCACCTAATTGCAATTTAGTGTAACAACAAAAGAAAGAACACTTAAATTCCAAAAAGAAAAGAGAGAGAAAACGTAACTTACATTATCAAAGCCAGCAATGTTCTTGTTCTCCGCAAAGAACTCAGCAGGAGACTCTGCACAAACCAGACAATTCTTTAAAAAAAATGGAAAAAAGCAAATAATCTCAGTATAATCCATCTATCCAGACATACATGCATAAATACGCATGCACAAATCGTGTTAAATCGGCACGTACTTTGCTTGAGAATGCTTTCTTTAGCTTTCTGGGGAGTTTTTGATTTCCTCTTCTTTGTTTCAATTGGACTTTCACTTTCCATTTGAAATTCTCGGAGAAACAAAAATGGCAAATTAAGTTAACGAAAATTCAAGAAAAAATGTTCAGAAAAAAAAGCCGAATCAAGGCAATAATTGGGATTTTGAGAAATGATTGAGCAAAGAGAAGGAGGGAAAGCTAGGGTTAGTAAAGGAAACGTTGATAAAATGCGGTCATCTGTAAAATAAAGGGTAAAATACTTCAATTACCATTTAACTTTGTTTTCGAATTTATTTTGGTCATTAAATTTTTAAAATAATTAATTTACTCATTAAATTTTATTTTTAATTTTGTTCTTTTTTTAATCGAGTTTATTTTTAATTTTGATTTAAAACATATTTCTTTTTCTGAGTTTATTTCTTCTTACTCTGTTTTTTTAATGTACTAAAAAGACTAAAACTTTCATATTTTCTCAGCATCCAAGCAGATATTGACTAAAAAGCCCCTTAATTTGTCCTTTGTTTCTTACAAGAAACCCAAATGTTTTTCTCATGAAAATGGATCTAATAAAATTTTACATTTCTTGACAAACAAAACCATAAAACTCACGACTTTTCCATTAGATTTAATTGTTATTTTTTCATTCATCTCAAAAGCTCACATCTATTTGGATTTGGTTTCTAGACAGATTAAGAGATCTCAAAAACTCACGCCGTTTCTGAAAGAGTAGATGACGCCGGCGAAGAGTTGGGTGGCTGGTAAAAATAACGTCGGCGGGTGGCTGGTAAGAGTGAAAGTAGTTTGGATTTTTGAGTGTGGGGGGAATTTTAAATTTTTATTTAATAATAATAAAATATAGTTTATTTTTATTTTAAATAAATTTTATATTTAATAATAATAAAATATGTTAAGTTATATCAAAATATTAATAAAATAATTCAAAGTAATTAAAATAAGTCAAAAAATAAAGTTTAGTGAGTAAATTGATCGTTTTGAAAGTTCAGTGACTAAAATAGGTCTAAAAGCAAAGTTGAGTGATGATGTAGGTATTTTACCCTAAAATAAATTATCGTGCGCGCCATTTTTTGTACTTTTATTGATCCAAGGATTCGTTCCAAAATTTCCCGCCAAAAGGTTATGGGTTTTGTTTTTGCGAACTCGCTAAAGCATAGGCAGTGCGGGTTTTTATGTGGATCTTGGTATTTGAACTTGTAATTTTTTATGAAAATTTGAAATTGTAGTTTAGATAGCCATCAATGGATTTTAAGAAAAAAATGTGAAAAATAAAATAGAATAAAATTTTATTGATTAAAATTATTTAAAGAAAATTAATATTTATGAATGTTTATAAAACAACTAATTTATTAAAATTATACAATCAAGTCATATACTATTATATATATAGTAGATTTTATTACATATCTGTGTAGATAAATTTTTTTATAATGATAAATGACAATGGAAGAAAAGTCAACATTATATCTTTTTAGTTACGTATTTTTTGACAATTTAAATTCTAAAATTTCTTTTTTTAAATAAGACTTATATATCATATTAGTATTTAAAGTATACTAACTTTTTATTTTAGTACTTAAAGTATTTTTTGGTCTAATATAAGTACCTAAAATATATTTTTTGGTTAAATTAAGTAATTAAAGTATACTTTTTGATCAAAATAAGTACCAAAAGTATTTTTACATCAGAGTAAGTACCTAAAATATATTTTTTGATCAAAATAGGTATTTAAAGTATTTTTTAAGTCAAAATAGGTACTTAAAGTATACATATTTTTATATAAGTTCCTAAAAATTATCATGTGACATTAATTAAAAGGATTATTATCCTACACACGGCGGTGGAAACTTTTTGTTTTCACAAACGCCTCAATTATAGGGTTTAAGTTTTATAGGTGAGGATTTAAGTTAACCTATAAACTTTAAATTTTAACCTTTCACCCAAAATTCTATCAACAACCCTTAAATTCAAAACTACTACACTTAAACCCCTAAACTTTAAATCCTAAACGGAGTCCTTAACCTCTAAAACTAACGCACTTGTGTAAAAAAATTTCCACAAACATTTCAATTATAGGGTTTAAGGTTTAAAGTGTAGGGATTTTAGTGTAGAAATTTAGAATTTAAGGTTCATGGTTAAAATTTAGAATTTAGGGTTTAAGTTTTAGAGTAATATGGGTAGGAATTTAGGTTTTAATATATAAAACCTAAATTTTAACCCTAAACCCAAAAAAATTATCATCAACCCTAAATTCAAAAGTAATGCACTTAAACCCCTAAACTTTAAACCCTAAACAAAGTTCCTAACACCTAAAATTAAGGCGTTTGTGTAAAAAAAATTTCACAAATGCTTGTGTATAGAATAATTACCCTAATTAAAAAATAGATTATGTATCTGTTTTAACAAAAAAAATATACTTTAAGTACTTATTTTGATCAAAAAATATATTTTAAGTATTTACTCAGACGAAAAAATACTTTAAGTACCAATTTTAACTAAAAAGTATACTTTAGGTACCTAATTTAATAAAAAATATATTTTAAATACTTATTTTGACCAAAAAATATTTTATGTACCAAAATGAAAAAAATTAGTATACTTTAAGTACTAATATGGTATATAAGCCTTTAAATAAATCATTTTTAGATGGTTAACTGACAGAAACAATAACCTACAGTTTTGCCAACATTTTTTTTCTCTGAGTTTAAAGGCTTAATTAAGTGAAGAAAAGTTCAAGAGCTTTAGGCATCCAACATGCATTGCAATCATATTTTAACAAAGATATCCCCATCAAACAAGAACGCAGAGAATTGGTTAAAGTCGCCTAAAACTAAACAAATATTAATAGAGCTCGAATTCTATTTAAAGAAAAAATCTTTCCTAATACAATGAATGCTGCACCACCTAGGATGATGATAATAGGCATTACAGTCTGTAGTAAATCAAATATCTACGAGCTAGGATGACCACAATAGACATTACAGTCTTTTGTAAAAGTATCTTACAATCTGGGAATTGATAATTTCGGATCCGAAAGAAGTAAATCCCAAACCTAGAAAAAGATGAAAAGTGAGATCGCCATGACAGTAAATGCAAATGCCTATCATCTTCATCTTATGGGCATTTTCTTTGTATATATGAAGCTCCATGTTCTTCATACCTGTCAGATGAATGCAGCACTTAAAATAAAGTGATTTACAATAACCTACTATAGATTTACCGGTAATGATGTTGGTAACATTGAGATAGAAATATGAAAAGCAGAACACGATGCTTACTCGAACTTGGAGAACCACATTTGCTGGAATGAACCAAGAGATGCCAAGATACTCCCTCCTATCCAAACACTGTTTCATGCATGCTAGCAGCATTTAGTTAGAGCAAGAAAAACAAAAAGTCTTACTAAAAAACTTACACAAGCTTATGCTAAAATAGCAAACTAGGGAAGGTACTAAATTCTTATAATCTAGTGATGAACAGATTAATTATGTCGACTTTTGTAAGGTTAATCAATAGAAGGTAATCACTATGTCCTTTAATCATTCATCTTATATATTCATGAATTCTATACTTTTTACACTTGGAACTTTCAACTCTCTAATATATCCTCAGGCTTGGGCCAGCAACATCTTGGCAATAGCTCCTCTTCCAGATATTTCAGCTTTTACTAATAAAACTTTCCAACTACAAGTTGGTTTCTAAGATACAATCATGTTTATAAACATATCAAGCGCCTGAAAGTGGTTACTGGTTAAGGTACAAGTCCCCAAGATTCTAACAAGGGGGACACGTAGAACCTGTATCATATGCCTGCCGGTGATATTCAACCGAGCTACTTTAACCAAGCGAAACAGATAAAATAAAACAGGTAGAATGAAAACAAAAAAGAAAGAAAAACCAAACCATAACGAACCTAAATCTTCTTTCTGTTGCATTTCCACTCGCCAATACTTTAACTCTAGCAGCTTGAGGAGATTCCTTCATATGGACAGACAATGATAGTGTTATTTTGCTACCAGAATTTTTATTCTACCAACATGCAGAACTATGACAGAAACTATGGTGATATGAAATCATGTTCTCAAGGATTATATCAAATCATCAACTGCTAAAACATTAAATCAAGCTTTAGGATCATAAAGAGAGTAAAAAAAAAAATACTTGTGCAGGAATGGAAAACAAAAAAGAATACCTCCAGCAAGTCTTTCTCAAGTCGTTCTTTCAACTGTTGCATTGATGCTGTGCCACCAGCAAGCTGCAATATAAAGGAATAACAGAAGTGATAATATCAGTCATGTACAAAGATCTATGACTTAAAAGAATATCCATGTTTATCAATTAGATTATAATACACTTTCATTCAGTCAAATAAGCTACTTGTTTTGGAATATAATGTTAAAAAAAAAAGAAACATGAGATGAAAAAAATATCAGGACACAGGAGTACGGGCTTGGTCGGGTGTGATTGCCTTACCAATATACTGCCAAACAATTCTTTCCGGATGTCCACATCACATCTATTGATGCTTTCTATGACCTGCAAAAGATGGGGAATTGCTTTATTAAGTAACCCTTGTAAAAATACAAGAAAGTGGTTGACATAAAAGGCTGAATGCATGGAGTAAATTAGCATACCATTTGTGGCAAACCACGAGCAGATGAAATCTCAGCAAAATTGTCCACTCCAGGAATTGTCTAGTAACAAACAGGAAATCATAAATAATATCAACATACACACTCAAATTTCTTCTATTTCTTTTTTAATCCCTCTATTCCCTAATTTTCTTCTCTCTTGTTTTTCTCCTATCACCGTTCCACACTTTTTCCTGCCCTAGTCCAACAACACATGCTAATACCACCAACGGAACTTGGATAAACAATAAATTTTAACAAAAAAATAGAAACAACAAGTGCACAAAAAGCATAAAAGAAAATGAAATCAGGATCTCCAAAGTTTGAAGACCACCTACCTGAGCCAAAGATGGGTTAAACAGAATATCCGGGATCTTGAATCTATCAGCACCAATTTCAATTGTCCTGAATTAAAATAAAAGAAAATGCAGGATCAATTAATGTAAGTACTAATAATAGGAACTAAGATCTCCAAGGACTATTTTGTCATAGCTAAACAGGGTTAGACAATGCAGTTGTTACAAGTTGCCTGGTGAATGCAAAGGGTCCCAGAAAGAAATGGCAAGTATAAATGTTGTCTATAGTTCAACGCAAGGATGACAGCAAACAGAACAAAAGCAACCTAATTATGACAACAAAACTGTGCTAAAAAACTAGTTAGAACTCACTGGCCATCAGGAAGCTCGTATGGGGTCATTGGGATGTTTGAATATGAACTTTCTGCAAAGGAAAAGGTAATCATACAGCTGAATAATCAAATCGATAATGTCATTCAAAAGATATTTTTTTAAAAAGCATAATGCCATAGATAGCATTCCAGCTACAGCAAACAATGATCTTTGAGATATTATTGAAGGTAGCTTCTATGACTATGAACATACATAACATACAAACATAAAATACGAATAAAAGGATGAAGTGGCAAGACTTTGCGAGAAAAGAAGATGATAAACGAATACAAACCATCATATGGAGCATCTGGAGCACGACAGACACATTCTTTGATATCACTTGCAATCACACTCTGTTGTGAGAAGATATACAAATGTTTACAGGAACAAACTTGTCAATTTGAAAAGGGGTAACAATGATTAAAAATAAACCTGGGAGTAAAGCTTGTAGGATTCTGTTGTGAGTGGCAAATCAACATCTACAGTCTGAGATTCTCAAAACAAAAGCAAAGAGAATTGTCAGAAAGCAATGTAGCTTATTTACTAGAAATTAATAGGAACACGAAAAAGTGAAACAGCGGCTGGAGGGAATATAATTAGTGTACATTGCAGTTTCAAGAAAACTTTTTTTTACTTTGGAAAATCAATTAAAATAAGAACAAGACAAGCATCATTCTCCACCATATAGCAATGCTTTTGTCAGTGTTTTTTCAACTATTACTCAGCGACTGTCAATATTCAAATTGCTGAAATATCATTATATTTTTGCTGTTTTTCAGTTCTATAGCTTGCATATGTCAATATCAAACAGAACGCAGGGAGTGATGCAATCTCCCACTGGCCACAATTGAGCAGCATCAAGGATTTCAAAATAAGTCTCGAAACTGATCATAAACCTTAAATGGGTTTTTGTACAACAGTGCCGTCAAAGTAAAAGGTCAAATAGGTTTTTGTTTAATTTCATTAGGACTGCCAGTGTTGTCAAAGAAGTTAAACTTGGGATGACATGTATGAATGAAATGTAAGAAATAAAAGCAATTAATTGCATAAAACTTAAATGGCTTCTTGTGATATTATAAAATACCTGGAACACCCCTGGTTGTATTTCCTTTCTCTTAAAAGAGTACCTTGGTTTTATCTACAAACATCACGATAAAAACAGTTTAAATTGAAGCAATGAAAAATGACACAGGAATTCTCACCTTATTCCATCACTTACCACAAGGCCTTTTCTTTCCAAGCTTTTCATCAAGCAATCGGTAAGAAATTCTCCTCCAATAGGAGAAGAAGACACTGCCTGTTTATTGCAAGCAAAAAACAAAGAAGGTAACAGGGGAGAGGTCAAAACAATAAGACAAATCATCGGACTGGTAAATGCTAGTGGGAATTAAAGGAAAAAGTAATCAATCAAATGTTTAAAGATCCCACCGAAATAGAATTTCATCCAGCGGGAAGTTCATTTTCAGGATAAAAAATTAAGAACAATGCAGAATTTTGCTCTCCAAGCAAATAAATACTTGGCATAAGAAAATGAAGAGAGAGTGCAACAATCAACTAACAAAGCCAAGGTGCATATTCTAGCCTCAGTTATAGAATTTTCAAAATTGTAGGAATTTGCAACTCGACATAGCTGCTAACATATTGCCAACTCCAGTCACAAGAAAGAATTTTATCCTAATTCCTTTTAAGAGCCACAAGATCATTAATTTCCCCAGAAAAAGCTCTCCAACAGACAAGCAAAAAATATTCTTTCCAGACTAATTCAGCATTGAATTCTTTGTTTTTTTTTTTTTGGAGGGGGGGGGGGGATCTGAGCAGCAGAGGAGAGAGAGAGAGATACCTTTTGAAGAACATAACCATCATGTACTGGGGCAACCGTAGTTGATCCTCCACCACTAAAGGAATTAATAGTTATACATAAAACATGTTAGCAAAAGCAAGCAAGGAAAATTGTACAACCAGTACACAAAACTGAAGTTACTTCTTTTTCTCTATTTATATGGAAGCATACATATACAAAAGAAAGCATTGTTTTTGTCTCTGTTTCCGCAAGGTATTAAAGCCACTCTCCGATTACATAAAAATTTAAGAATATAAATCATACCTATCAATAACAACAGAGGTTGCACGACCTGAAGCAAAGGATGTAAGAACCTGGCATACAAAAGAATTGATCAAAACCCAATTAAATAAAACAGAAAGAGTTGGAAATGAGGAAAATAGTAATACCGCATTCTTGGCCAAAAACAGAGCAGGAACTTTGTACTTTTCAAACATGAGTTCCGCTGTCCTGTTAGATTTTAACAAAACCAAACAGCATATTTTCAGATTGGGGGAAAAAAAAAACCATGAAAATAAACTAAGCTAGAGTGTTCGGAAATTCTGACTTCTCCCTCTGTTGTTGAGTGTTGGAAGAAGGTTCAGCAAGTAGCATTGGATGTTCCTTAGGATCAATGAGTAAACAATTCTTGAAAGCATGATCCCAGATGTTATCAACAATATCCCAATCAACAACAACCCCATCCTTCAGGGGAGACACCACCTGACGAATGCAAGCAGCTGTTAACTAACTAACTAACTAATACATACACAAATAGTAAGTAAATAATATAAATGAACCAATACAAAAAATCAAGCATCATCAAGCAAGGACCTCACCTCCATATGGTCACGGCGAAAACCCAAAGCTTGAGAGCCTACATACAATTTGCGTTTTCCTTTGGGCTTGTTTGAATCAGAGCATTACTGTTGTTAGTCTCGGAATCGTTGTTTTCTTTGTCGTCATCGGCATCCATTTGATCAATGCACCCCACAACCTTAACATAAAAACAAAAGAACACAAACAATGATGAATTATGTGAATAGGTCGAAAAACAGAAGCGTCAAATTAGAAAGAAAGAAGGTTGGACTTGTCTTACAGAGGGAAATACAGCCTTGGGAGCATCTTCGCCGGCATAACCGGCTTTGCAAGTGTGAGAACCTAAATCTATCACTATCGCCGATACTTCATCTGTGCATGTTAGTTATTATGTATAGTTACTAAATCGTCAAAGTAACAAAACACGCGCGCGCGCGCGCACAAAATGCTAAATGAGGCTCAATTTTCTTCCTACTCACCTCCTCCATACATGGCTGCGACTCAGAGTGACAGCGAGCGGTACTGGCGGGAACAGTTCCGAAATGTGGACGCCAGTCACAGATCAGATGAAGAGACGCCGACAGTGCGGCCGGCGGCGGCGGCGGCGGCGGAAAGAGTTTTCTTTGATTGTGATTTGGGCTTTTTAGGTTTCGAGGGCTTCCAACTTTCGTTTTCTAATTAGGATTTCTTTTTGGGCCCTTTTACAGATTTAGGATCTATAACGCTTCCATGGTATTTTTACAAAATTTTGTAAATAAACAAAATAAATGTAAGTCCTTTTCACTATTCATAAAGAGAAAATATACGATGCATTGGCGGTGGAAACATTTTGTTTCTACGAGTGTGGAGTTAGAGATTTAGTTTAAGATTCATAGTTTAGGGGTTTATGTTTAGAGGTTTAGAATTTAGAGTATGTGGTTATAATTTAGAGTTTAGTGTTAGGGTTTAAGGTTTAGAGGTTAGAGTTTAAGTTTTAGGGTAATATGGTAGGGATTTAGGTTTTTACCTATAACTCCTAAATTCTAACCCTAAATTGTATATTCAAACCACAATCCCTAAATTTTAAGCACATAAACCTAAACTATAAACCATAAACTAAATCTCTAACCCCTAAAATTAAGGCATTTGTTAAAACAAAATGTTTTCGCCGTCAATGCATGGTATAATTACCCATATATTAAATATTACAAGTCAAATGAAAAATAAAATTGAAAGGTGTTTTCAAATCAACTCTCTTGCATATGAATATATAGGTTTTCTCATTTGATAATTATTTAATACACGTGTGGGTGAAAATTAAATTTTTTTACAAACATCTTAATTTTAGGGTTTAAGGGCTTAATTTAGGGTTTAGAGACCCTATTTAGGGTTTATGGTTTAGGTTTAGAATTTAGAGATTGTGAATATAATTTAGGGTTTAAGGTTAAAATTTAGGGCTTATAAGTTAAAACTTAAATTCTCAACATATTACACTAAAACCTAAACCATAAATTCTAACCCTAACCCTAAATTCTAAACCCTAAACTAAGTCCATAAACCCTAAACTAAAGCACTTGTAAAAACTAAAAGTTTCTCCGCTAGTATATTGGATATAAATCATTTCTCATTTAATATAATATTTTTATTTTATGGAATTGATCAAAATAAAAATAAATTGTTAAATATAATTTAAATTTATAAAACAATCCAATTTATCATAAAAATAATTATGAAAATATTTTTCTTTGAGTTAATTAGTCCCCAAACTTGTGAATGATCCATTTTCATCCCAAACTATGGCTCTCAATCTAAATTGATCCTAAGCTCAGGAACATTCCAATTTCACCCAAATTATTGTTTAAGTCACATCATATTTTTAATAATACACATCAATGTTTACATGTCAATTACCAATTTTCATAATGTTTTGTTAACATGAGATATGATTAACATATAGTAATAATTTATGATGAAATTAGAACGCTCAAAAGTTTGAGACCAATTTAGGACGAGAGTCATAGTTTGAGGATAAAGTTGGAATATTCAAAAGTTTGGAGCCAATCTAGAATGAAGGTTATAGTTTGATAATAAAATTAGAACATTCAAAATTTTAAAGATCAATCAAGAATGAGAGTCATAATTCGAAAATATGTGATGCAAATAAGTCTAATTGTTTTTTTTATATCAAAGTGGGGTAAAGTACACATATTAAACTAAGTAATTTTTTGTCACTGAAGTTTTAAAAATTACAAAATGGTTATTAAATTTAGGCTCATTCATTAACGCTAAAAAAAGCGTGTTCACACCCTAAACGTGCTTTTGCACTAAAATCTTTAACGAACGGTTAACTTCTGGTTTCAAAAATTGTTGCGCAGAAGTCAGAATAACTCGAACGCAGAAGTTAGTATGGGAGGTGCTTCTAGCTTTTGCTTCTTGCGTTTTGATGAAATTACAAATATACCCATCCAGCTATTGTACTTTAAAACTAGACAATCGAGAAAAAATGGTCTATTGCAAACAATTTTATTGTAATATATATTATGAATATCTTTATTTATGGTGGATATCCATATATTAAATGAGACTTTAATGTACTTTATTATTAGGGTTTAATACCTATTGAAATTAGGGTTTTCATCTTATGCCTATAAATATAGAATTTGGAGAAAGCATTGTACACAACCTACTTTGAGAATATAATACAAGTCTCTATCTCTTTCTCTCATCTTGTTCTTGTTCATCTATTTTATTATTGCTCTTTACTTTATTCACAACACGTTATCAGCACAATCTCGCTCAATAACCGTGGTTCTTGTCGGCAATTCCCGAAAAAGATTTCAACAAGATATTGGTGATTACATCTACTATATATTCAACTTAGCTTGAAAATTCTGGTATGTTTTGTTTATTTGTATATCGATATAAAGATTGATTAACCACTCTTATATTGAGGTCAGTGTATTTTGATATATTGTTCGATTATTATTTTGTTCTAATATTTTGAATATTTGATCAATCACCCTTAATTATATGTCACTTTCTCTATAATTTATTTTTCTCTCAGATTGATTTTTCCCTCGTAGCAGCAACGTCTATTAATAATATAGACTTCGCCATGTTCGGGTTCGCAATAGTAATACAAAGGAAACAAGAACTTTTTGAGTATTTTACTAGAAGAAGAAAAAGAAAGTTTTGGTTCTTACATTGTAAAAGGTTGTGCGACATTATGGGGATAAACCTTCTCTTGCTCTCAACTCTTGACTAATGCTTCTCAAAGTAGAAGGCTTTAATTATGGGGTAAGAAAATTATGTCGTATACTCATTAATATCTATTTATGTTATTTTATTGATTGAAGTTGGTATTTTTAACCATATTTTGAGTTTTACATGATATCTTTAAATGGCTTGGAAAGAGATATGACATAAAGAGATTATGAGGAGCTGTCTTGGTAATTTATATCTCCATTGTACTCGAAAGAAAAATCAATATCGGTAAACTCTATTTTTATTTTTATTCTTTAAATTCCGATTTTAAAGTACAATAAATTATGATGATTTATGATCTACAAGAAGACTGTTATAAATTATGGTGATATATGTCCTCTGTTCTGTTGGTTTAGTCCAAGTATATTGGCTGGACATCCCATTCTGCGAGGCTATTGGTCTCAAAGAAGGTTTTTAAAGAACCTTGTGAACTGGTTTAATAATGCCGCGTACGAGGATTAAATCTTTGAAATAATTTGATCAAAATAAGGCCAGAGCTATTATACTTCTTCGTCGTCATATCTATGAGGGGTTGAAATCTGAATATTTAACGGTGAAAGATCATCTTATTCCTTGGAATAATCTAAAGGAATGATATGATCATTAGAAAATTGTTATTCTATCTAAAGCTCAATATGGTTGGTTGCATCTGAGATTGCAAGATTTTAAATCGGTAAGCGAGTATAACTCTACTATGTTTCGAATTACTTCACAATTAAAGTTATGTGGTCAAAATATTACTGATGAGGATATGTTAGAAAAAAACACACTCCACTTTTTACGCAAATAATGTTGTCCCCAGATACAATATCGTGAAAAATATTTTAAAGGCCCACTGGCTCCACTCCATTCCCTGAAGTGAATGCGAGATTTTATAATAAATGCCACTTTAGTAGTTACGGTCATGGTCAAGGCTATGGACAAAGACATTATGGTCATTTTGAGAATAATTATATACACCACAAGTAGAATAATAAAGATGTCAATAATACAAAATATCATTTCAAGAAAGAGGAATCTATGCGTCATAGATGTGACAACTTAAATAATTGGTTTTGTATTTGCCGAACGCCGAAGTATTATGGACCTTTATCCACAATCATGAATGATAAAGGAAAGAAAATATAAACAAATTTTGTTTATGGCATTTTTAGTCCATCTCAATTAGATATTGTTGATTTCCTCATAACCCTTGAAGGGAATAATTCGCTATTTATTTTATCTCCCTTATAACTTCTAAAGGGGAAATTGATCATTTATTTATTATTTATTTATGTTAATTTACTTTATGTTAATTTCTTTTACATATTATTTATTTACGTTTTATGTTTATTTATCATTTGAATAATATGATTACTTCCGGAATAAAATATGCAATAAATTGTGGCGATTTATGCTTAATAGACAGTGCAAGTACTCATACTATACTTAAACATAAGAACTATTTTTCCATTTAAATGCAAGGGGGAAAATGTGAGTACTTTATCTCAAAGTACTAAAATATCAATGCTCCAGAAAAGTAATAAGTTCTCGTGACATTATCTTTGATAGATAATTGATTTGATATGTGCTATATTTAATATTTTCATTCCCTAAAGTGAATGGTACAAAGCACATATTTTTCATTCCCTAAGGTGAATGGAACAAAGCACATATTGAAAGGTGCATAATTATACATATTATCCCATTTAAACTGCAAGGGAATAATGCGAGTACTATATCCAGAAGTACTAATATCATAGAAGGCTCCGGAAAAGCAAATATGTTATTGCCAAATGGAACTCTATTCCATATTCACAATGCGTTATACTCGCCAAAATCGCAAAGAAACTTGTTGAATTTTAAAGATATTCACAAAAATGAATATCATATTGTGACTATTAGTCAAGGGGATGCTGACTATCTCCATATTACGAGTATAAACCAAAGCAATAAGAAAATCTTGACAAAATTACATGCATTGTCATCCGGATTGTACTACACAAGAATTAATATAAATTGAAGCTCATGCTATTGTAAACCAAAAGTTTACTGATAACTTTATTATTTGGCATGACCGGTTAGTACATCCCGATTCAATTATGATGCGAAAATTTATTGACACTTCATGTGGTCATTGATTGAAGAACTAGCAAATTCTTTGAAATAATGTTTCTTTCATGTGATGTTTGCTATCGAAGCAAATTGATTATTCAACCATCACCAGCTAAGATAAATTACGAATCTATTAATTTTCTGGAACAGATACATGATGATATATGTGGGCCCATCCACCATTCTTGTAGATCATCTAGATATTTTATAGTTTTAATCGATGTATCGACTAGATGATCATATGTATCCTTGTTATCAACCCGCAACTTGGTGTTTGTGAGGTTACTTGCTCAGTTGATAAAATTTCGAGCACATGTTCCAGATTACCCTCTAAAGACAATTTTTTCTTGATAATGCTAGTGACATGTCATTTTATATGCAGCATCACTAATTCGCATCAAGCCAACAAATTATCATAAGTTCTCCCTATTACATATGGTTTTTGGTCAGGAACCAAATAGTTCTAATCTTAGAATTTTTTGGTGTGTGGTATATGTTTTAATTGCTCCACCACAACGCACAAAGATGAGTCTTCAAAGGAGGTTGAGAATATATTTCAAATTTGAATCCCTTTCAATAATTAAATATCTTGAGCTTCATATGGAGAATTTGTTTACAACTCGATTTACTGTCTGTCATTTTAATGAGTCGATTTTCCCAACATTAGGGGGAGAAAATACACAGCTGGGAAAAGAAATATATTGGAATGAATTATCATTATCTTATTTTGATCCACGTACTCAACAATGTCAATGTGAACTGGAAGTTCAAAGGATAATTCATGTACAAAACTTATCAAATCAATTGGCAGATGGTTTTGCTGACCCTAAAAGAGTGGCTAAGTCACATATACCAGCTATGAATGCTCCAATTAAATTTGATGTCCCATAATGACAAACTATAGTTGCTAATGAGTATATCTTACGCTTGTAGCGTGGTAGACAAGTAGGTTCCAAAAATAAAAATCCTCGAAAAATAAAAAGAGCTATATTTTATGATAGTCTGATCGAAGAATCAACGTATTATGAAAATATTTAAAGGAGATTAAAAGGTCTCCAACAGAGACATTGACATGACTCAAGTACTTGATAATAAAGAAATCTCAATAAATTATGTCATGTATGGTAATAAGTGAAATCGAAATTAAATCGACATCGATAATACATTTGCATGCAATATAGCACTAGAGATTTTGATGTAGATCATGAACCATTGTCAATTGGACAATGTAAACAAATAAATCATTGGCCAAAAAAATGGAAAGGGGCAATTAAGGTGAAACTAAAATCTCTTTCGAAAGAGAAGTATTTGGGCTTATATTCCATACATCAGAATGTGTAAAGCTCACAGATATAAATGAGTCTTTGCGAGAAATAGAAACAAAAAAGGGGAAAATTACGAGATATAAAGCTCATTTGGTTGCACAAGGATTCTCACAAAGACATGAAATCAATTATGAGGAAACATATTCCTCGGCGGTTGATGCAACTACTTTTAGATTTTTGATTAGTCTGGCAATAAAAGAAAGACTTAATTTCCGCCTAATGGATGTTGTTACATCCTATTTGTATGAGCCTCTTGATAATAACATTTACATGAAACTTCTAGAAGGATTTAGACTGCCAAAAGCAGTTAATTCAAGTTCTCGATAACACAATTCAATCAAATTAAACTTATCTATTTATGAAAATTGGGTGCATATTGTATAATAGCCTCAATGAATACTTATAGCCTCAATGAATACTTATTAGGGGAAGGCTATAAGAATGATTCAATTTCTCCGAGCATTTTATTAAGATGTTTAGCTCTGGATTTGTCGTTTTTGTGGTGTATGTTGATGATTTGAATATCGTTGAGACTCGTGAAGAGATCTCTTTAACAATAGAATCTTTGTGCATCAATCGACATACACAGAAAAATGTTTAAAGAGACTTTACATGCATAACGCATATTCGTTGATCACCCTTATGGTTGCTAGGTCTCTTAATGTAAATAAAGATATATTCTGCCATCGAGAAAAGGGTGATGATATTCTTGGGCCAAAATCACCATATATATATTAATTGATTTGGAAGCATCATATCTTAGTTGGTCCAGAAATACTATCTAAGTGCTACGAGACCATTAGCTTTAGATATTTCCAGACATGTAAATAATTGCTATGCATGAGGCAAAGCCGAAATATGTGTTTGGCTAAACATATTCAGAAGATATGTGAATTGCTTTCACAAGATAAGATGCAAGCTATCTTGTGTAGAGATAAAGCAAAATTTATATCTTAAGGTGGATACATCAAATGTGACAAAACGAAATATATTTCTTCAAAGTTTCGTCCCTCATGATCTTTAGAAAAATAGTATTTGATGAATCCTTTCAAGCAGTAATTTGTAAGATCTATTTACTAGTGCATAGTCTACTTCAACATTTGAAGATTATATTCAAGATTGAATTATGAAGATTCCAAGATCTTATGTGATATTTTCATGAGGGGGAGTAAATACGCATTGCACTTTTTTCCCCTTAACCGAGGTTTTGTCCCAATGAGTTTTCCTGGTAAGGTTTTTAATGAGGCAACATGTTATGCATATCAAAGATGCGTGTACTCTTTTTCCTTCACTAAGAAAATTTTTTTCCACTGGGTTTTTACCTTAGTAAGGTTTTAACGAGACACATTATCTTTATGGATATCTAAGGGGGAGTGTTATGAATATCTTTATTTATGATGTATCCATATATTAAATGAGACTTTAATGTACTTTATTATTAGAGTTTAATACCCATTAAAAAATTAGGGTTTTCATCTTATGCCTATAAATATAGAATTTAGAGAAAGCATTGTACACAACCCTACTTTGAAAATATAATACAAGTTTCTCTCTCTTTTTCTCTCATCTTGTTCATCTATTTTATTCTTGCTCTTTACTTTATTCACAACAATATCATATTTTATATATTCAAATAAACTTTTACAAATATTAATTATTTAACAATTAAAATTTTATTTCATATATCAAAGATTACTAATGGTTTTTTTATAATTTTATTATAATTTAAGTTAATATATTTCGTATATCATATTTCACGAATTTAAATTACATCCAAATTAATTAATTTCTATTTTACTATACTATGTCTAAAATGAATATTTTATCCACTCAAAAGCACTTTTTGACAGTAACCCCAAATATTCAAATTTTAAACTAAATAATTCAAAACACTTTTCAAAATCACTTTTAAAAGTATTTTCTCACCGCACTTTTCAAAAGCATTGCCAAACTAGCCCTTATTGAACTATTACAAAATGGTAATTGCATAATTTTTGAAAATATCTACAAGAAAAACCATAAATCTCTAAATTTTAAAATCATCTATAACCGTTAACAATCTCTAAAGCATGTGGTTAAAGTTCTCAGTTAACACCCTCCCCTTCCCTTAGGTTATGGGTTCAAGACCGATTATGAGCAAAATTCTTCTTTCCCTAAGTAGAAATTAAAAAAAAAACCCTATAACCATGAAAAGACAATAATGTAATTTCTTTTCATGCTATGCAATATATGATGAGCTACTACAAAATCCAAGTAAAGCACCATACAACTAGGAGCAGCTGCAGATAATTATACTTTAAGCTACATATATGTTTTTTTTCTTTGGGGGGGGAGGGGGGGGGGACTGTCTGAAACCACCTATTTTGCCTTCTACCATGGATGATATCTGAGAATTTTATCATATCACAGCTACCATTATCTATTAACACACTGTACAGAAATTGTTTCAGGAAAAAAGAACCCGAATCCCAGGCTGTCTAACAATGGTTTCTAGATTGCAAGCTTCAATGTCTGTTGAATAGAATATTGACAGACTAAGGATGAGGACTACCAATCCAAAGTTACAAGTTTGGAACAGGAAGAAAGAATTAGTGACAGCTTAAAGGACATTAATAAACTAGCTGAGGAGCATGAACACCGAGTAAGTGGGAAGTAACTGGGAAAGAAATTATTGTGTGCACGCATGCGAGATAAAGGTAACATTTTCAGTTGTCTTTACATGATCTGCATCATGGATAATGTTAACTAGAAAAGTAAAAGAATATAGTACCCAAATTTTGTTTTGTTGATCATCATATGATGTTACATGTAAAGAAACTAGGAAGATCAAGAGAATGATGATTCAAAACAGAATGGTTCAATTTCTGCAGATACTTTCACTGCACAAAGAAAAATGAATTCAGGCCAAAAGTAGTAATGGAAACAAACAATGATCAGCACAAATATCACAGATAAGATGCTTGTAATCTTCTCAAAGAAACTACTATTTCTGATGTTTTCTTACAATGACAGTATACTGTGAATAAACTTTAATCTAAGCACTAAATCTACCGCAAAACAAGACTTGCAGAAAAAATAAATTAATATCGAATATGTTGCGGATACAGAAAAGAAAAAAAAGTAGAGATCCAATAGTCCTATCTATCCGACAGTAAAAGTAAGAATACTGCAAAAATGTTGAAAGAGAATTAGGCTGTTGTTTCTCTTTCTTCCTCAGATCTATAGGCAGTAGGCAAGAGCTGGAGTTACTTGTTTTGGTTGGGATTTGAAGCACTTGGTGGTGCATTTCTTAGACTTGTCTCCAAAGGATCTTGAATGGCTTCACTCAACTTGTCTAGATTTGCAGAAAAAGAAGCAAAAGAACCTAACAATCTCCTCGGTTGATTTCTAACTCTTGGATGAGTGTTTCTCCAACAGTGGAGGGAAGGCGGATAACATATGAGTAAATTAAAGAGTATCAAGGCAACGACAACAGACAGAGCTCTATGAATGAATTTCATATTGATCTGCTGTTGGAGAAGAAATGTAAAAGAGATAACTTTGGAGCTAAGACATTGAGAGATATCTTCAGGAAAGGTGACAGTGCATGTCTTACATGCTTCTGCTAAAGTCTTAATATGAGTGCAATATATATAAATGTTACTACACAATTACTCCATACCTACTAAAGACACTGTTTGAAAGTTGAATATTCCTATCTTGACTAGGTATCATGTGTTAAACTAGGGCTATGGCATATTTAACTTAACTGGTTTTGATCACAAGATCTAATGTATATCCGAATTCGATCAGGTTCTAAAGTAATGGAGCAAAGATACTCATAAGCACAATTTGTTCGCTGTAATAACCAAACATCAGTATAGGTTAGAGAAAACTAATGGCAGCAAAGTAGGCCGTAAGTCCATTAAAATAATCATAAAGTGCATGTTGGGATTTCGACTAATAATGTAGATCAGAATATCTTCTTGATCAGATTTATTCTTATTCATTTCCTTTGTTATTTAATGAGCTGGGAACTTGGATGCAGCTGATCATGTGACACTGATTTGAAAAGTAATTTTCTCTTGTTTTTTCTGCAATCCTCAAATATTAGATGACATGTCTCATGTGACCAATCACATGAGACCAAAATCAAGTTGCATCATTTGTCTGTCCTAACCTGTGTAACAAAAACAGCTAAAGTTAGCTGGGCAATCCTACTTTCTGCAGAACAATCGCTCATGATCTTTCTAGGAAAATACCTTCCAATTGAGTCTTTTGAACGTCACTAGTGTTGTAGAAGAGTCTTCTCCTTTCTAGCATAATCTCCTTTTTTTTCCTGATTAAGTTTACAGGCTTGTCAGCCGTGATTGAGGACTGGTGCACTTAATTTAATCTAAAACTTCTTCATGCCTATTCGTACTCCTTGGTTTCAAGAGCTTATTGAACATAGAACAAGGATTTCAACTCTGTGTCATTGTAAAGTCAAATTCAAGAGAGAGGAGGGAAGTTTACATACATAATGACAGCTCCATCACCTTAGGAATGGTGACAGAAATAGAATAAAAATATCATCAATATAAAAAAAAATCTGCTAAAAGGGACCCTGAAAGTGGTATTCGAAGGATTTATATATTACCAAGATCACGTGAGCAGTTTTTCATTTGGAACAATAAGATTTTTCCGGGGTGAAACAGCCTGGATTAGAAGGTTGAGTTACTTTTTTTTTACTTAACAATCCTAAAATATGGTTTCCAGAAATTCTCGGTTTCGATCCACGCATAAGGTTCTAAACTGCCCTAGAATGCATTCAGAAATGGACTAGTAACACCAAAGAAAAATGATTGATCCAAACTGAATGCTTAGGCTGGGATTGGCCAAAAGATATTACATAGGTGATGCTCCAAAGCTAAGGGGAAAAAAAATTCACTATTTCAGCAGACCTACCCATCCACCTTATGAAAATCAAAGTGTTTTGAGGTATTAAAGATGTCAACCACTTTATACCTGGATTGGAGGATAGCGTAGAGTGTAGACATCATTCAACTTTGAGAATATCTTCTACCCATCCTGAGTCCAACATCAATGGGGAACTCTGAATTGAATTCACCTTTCAGTCACATGATGAAATCAGCCAATTTGATTATTTCTCTTCCATGAATGATTTAATCAAAGGTTACATAGTCGAATCATTTGACACAATATTAGTTGCATTTCACTCTATTTCTTCATGATCAGAAGGTATTGAAGGATTTTCCTTCCATACAACAGTATTATAACCAAAAAGTTTTGCAAAACAAGAAATCAACTGCTCGTGAATGACTTCTTCAGTAGGAATCGCGGTAGATGCCTCTCTTCTCAAAGATGTAACTTCTTTATCTGTAATTCCACAAGGCACAATATGTTTAAAATACTTTAAATCGGGATCAATGTTGAATGCTAGCCCATGAGAGGTTATTCCATGTGATATCCGGACACCAATTGCACCAATCTTTCTTTCTCCAACCCAAACTCCTGTCTCACCCTTTTGGCCAGCACATGCTTTCACACCATACAAGGATGATAATTCAATCATAGTCGACTCAAGTTTCTCCACATAATTCCTGGCACCAAGTCCAATTTCACGAAGTGAAATAATAGGATATAGAATGGCTTGATGGGGACCATGAAATGTAATGTCTCCTCCCCTTTGCGTATAATGAAGCTCAGCTCCTATATTTTTCAATTCAGACGCAGGTATTAGCAGATTGTGATCAGTTCTACGTTTTCCAAGCGTATATGTTGGTGGATGTTGCAGGGATAAGAGGGTATCGGGAATCCTGCATAATTTTCTATCAGATACCAGCTTCTCCTGCAGCTTAAGCGCATCCAAGTACTTGACAAAGCCCATTTTCCACACCTCAAGTTTTAGTGGACCTCTCATTCCCTGTAGAATACAAAATCGATGAGAACATTTCCTTGATTTACTATTTCAAGTTTCAACTATTGTTTTGAGCAAAAAAAGTTTCAACTATTGTTATGACACCAACTTCCAGTACAGCAAAAACCTACTACTGCTCGAAGCATCCGATACCAAAAGGGATTGCAAAGCCAATTCTTCACATATAATGTTTAAGTTGTTGTTAATTCCCAAAAGAGCTTAGCCTTACCAGGATTTAGCCGATTTGCACTTAAACTCAGCCCAATCTTTTACTAAAAGGATTGAGCCAATCCCGTTGTCTATATATTTTGGTTAGATATATTTTTAACCAGATATGCAATATCTTAAATACAAAAATAAAGACTAAACACAACTCAAATTTTAGACAACAACATGAGCATTGAAAACTTGAAATGATAATAGTCGAGAAAAAAATCTACAAACTCGGTGTTTTCCAACCACAACTATGTAAAGATTTGAACTTTTTTCTCTCTCAATGTTCTACTTTCTTAAACAATTTGAGGGTTAACAGAATATAGAATCTATAGATATGCCAAGTTTCCAATTAAATTTGTAAGCTCGGTCATTATCATGTAAAAGTGAGAAGAGTTTGATGTAGAATGAGGATTAGCACAAGCAGAGAATGGATTAACGAACTTAATGTTGATGAAGTGAAGATTTAGGAGGTAAAGTCTGTTTTTTGTACCCAACTGCAGCAACCAAAACATTGGGAAATTTATGATGTTGGAAAAGAAGCATTGAACAAAATCTTGCAATTTGCATTAGCAAGAAACATATCCCATTCAACAGAAACCAAAATTATGCCCAGAAATTCAGGCTAAATTTACTTTACAACTCAAAGAAGCATTTTGTCATACACTTGGATACGTGTCTAAGGAAATCTGGAAACGGGCATTGAGAATTGGAAGCGGAAGATAATAACAACAGTTTTTTTTTTGGATAATTAATACCTGCAGTTTTACCATAAGCTAAGAGACAAATCTCCGCATCTTATCTTAATTTCTTAATGAAAGAACTAAAAAAAAAAGCTCAGATGAAGAAATCAGTAAAAAAAATAGCTTACCTACTTGTTCGATTTGCAAAGGGGGGTCGGGAATCAGAACTCGCTTCCTCTTTTTCCTCTCTGAATTCTCCTGAGCAAACGAAAGTTGATGGTGCACTAATAGTGTTAAAAGTATGAAAGTTTATAATATTACCAAAAAAAAATTAGATTAAGAGAATCATCTTTTTCCTACTAAATAAAACCCGATTTGAATTATATATCCGCTAAAAAATAATACAACAATTGTGTTTGACTAAACCGTTAAAAAATAGTACAATAACCTAATTTATTGCTAAAAAATATACAATTAAAATATTAAAAAATATAAAATATAAAATTTAAAATATTATCTGTGTAATTAAAATATTATATTTTTTTTGATAATAATCTAAGTTAGTGATAAATTTTAAAATTCAGTGATAAATTTTAAAATTTGTCGCGAAAAAATATTTTGATAATATATTCATGGGAAATAACTTTGATACACAGGCCGTGTAAACTTTAGTTTATACGTGTCTTTTAGTTTTAGGGCTTAAGGTTTTAGTTTAGGGTTTAAGGTTTAGGGGTTTAGGTTGCAGGGTTTAGAATTAAAGATTAGTGTTTAGAATTTAGGGTTTAGAATGTGAGGTTTAGTTTTTTAGGGTTAGGGTTAGAAATTTAGGGTTTGAGTTCTTATAGTGTAAATACACAGGCTTGTGTAAAATTAATTTTACACAGCTTGTGTATCAAAGTTTTACCCTATATTCATGTTGGAGCCTAAAATATAATATTTTTGATAATATTTTAAGTTGGCGATAGGTTTTAAATTTCGTGCATTAATCATGTAATTAAGCAAAACGACATGGAATTATGGGCGTAGAGAGCGGAACTCAAACTGAACAAATAATTGCGCCATAATAACATATTTCAAGTCCGCCTTTTTTCTCTCCCCCACTCAAACACACTCTCCTCATTTCGCAAATCCAATAGCATTATTCTTTACGCCAAAAATCACTCTCTAAACCCTAATTTTATCCCCAATTCCCACATCGAAGCCTCTCTTTATTTCCTCAGATTTCCATCGTTGCTCAAGTTTCAAGCAGGAATTCGAAACATGATTTTTCTCCTCTTATCGGACGAATTCGTTTCTCGAGATTTAACTTCTTCCGAGCTTCCTTGACCGATTTTTTCTCAGTTCTCGAAGAGGTTTGGGAGAAAGTATCATTCCAAGCTGATTGGAAGTTGAAATTTGAAGGATTTTTGGTGAGTTAATTGTATTGCGATCCTCAGAATATGAGGGCTTTGGACGAGCAAGGTGGGCTCGTATCTTAGTATTATATTTTTTAGTTAAGAACTTACTTTTGGGAATTAGGGTTTTATTTCAACGAATTTTCTGGGTAAGGAAATGTACTGTTCATCCTATTAACACCTCAGTCAAAAATTACCAATCCTTATACAACACCTCCTCCAACACTTAAAACCACCTCAAAAACTCCATTCAAGGTGTATACAAGAAGGAAATGACCTGTAACTGAAGAACAACCTAACATTTGCCAAGAGCCTGTTTTGGGTCCTGCTGCCGAGGAAATAAGAGGTAACATCATCCCACAAGACTCTTCCACTGCTGATTTAGATGGCTTTCCTATTGCTATTAGAAAAGGGGTAAAGAAATGTACTGTTCATCCTATTAACACCTCAGCCAAAAACTACTAATCCTTATACAACACCTCCTCCAACACTTAAAACCACCTCAAAAACTCCATTCAAGGTGTATACAAGAAGGAAATGACCTGTAACTGAAGAACAGCCTAACATTTGCCAAGAGCCTGTTTTGGGTCCTGCTGCCGAGGAAATAAGAGGTAACATTATCCCACAAGACTCTTCCATTGCTGATTTAGATGGCTTTCATATTGCTATTAGAAAAGGGGTAAAGAATTGTACTGTTCATCCTATTAACAGATTCGTTGCTTATGGAAATTTATTGTCTAGTTTTAAAACCTTTACTGCTAGTATTGACAGTGTGAAGATTCCCAAGACAGTAGAAGAAGCTTTTGAAAGTCCTGAATGGAGAAAAGCTGTTGAAGAGGAAGCTAAAGCATTGCAGAAGAATAACACCTGGAGTTTGACTAATCTGCCGAAAGGGCTGTTGGGTGCAAATGGGTTTTTACTGTAAAGTACATATCCGATGGGAGCATTGAAAGAACAAAGACAAGACTAGTTGCTAAAGGATTCACTCAATCATATGGAGTGGACTATCAAGAAACTTTTGCACCAGTAGCCAAGCTAAACACCATCAGAGTGTTGTTTTTTGTGGCAGTTAATAGAGACTAGAAGTTGCATCAATTGGATATCAAAAATGCATTCCTAAATGGAAGACTTGAGGAAGAAGTGTACATGGAAATTCCACCAGGCTTGGGAGGAAATGTGACAAAAGAGACAATATGCAAGCTAAATAAATCACTCTATGGGTTGAAGCAGTCCCCTAGAGCATGGTTTGAGAGATTTGCGAAGGCTATGGTTCAAAATGGTTTCAAGCAAAGCCAAGTAGACCATACTTTGTTTAGAAAGGTGGCATTCAATGGTAAGATGACTCTCTTAATTGTCTATGTTGATGATATGATTATCACTGGGGATGGACATAGAAGGAATAGAGAAGCTCAAATCTGTTTTAGCAAAGAAGTTCAAACCAAGGACTTGGGAAGTCTTAGGTACTTCTTGGGAATGGAAGTTGCAAGATCAAAGGAAGGTTTGGTTATCAATCAAAGGAAGTATATCCTTGATCTACTCACAGAGACTGGAAAACATGGGTGTGGACCAGTTGACACTCCAATGGACCCAGGTTTGAAATTTGGTAAAGAAGATATGGGGAATCCTACCAAAGGCTGGTTGAAAAGTTTATTTATCTTTCACTCACTAGACCAGATATTGCATACTCAGTGGGCATAGTTAGCCAACACATGAGTGACCCTCGAGAAGAGCACTTAGAGGTTGTTAATAGGATCCTAAGGTACTTGAAGTTCACACCAGGATCTGGGCTTACTTTCAAGAAACACCAGGACAGAACAGTGAAAGTGTATACAGACTCAAGTTGGGCAGGTGATTTAACAGATAGAAGATCCATAAGTGGTTATTGCACCTTTGTATGGGGTAATCTGGTTACTTGGAGAAGTAAAAAAAAAACAATCGGTTGTCTCTAGAAGCAGTGCTGAGGCAGAGTTTAGGGCAATGGCCCTTGGGATATGTGAAGGAATGTGGATTAAGAAGCTTCTGACTGAACTAGAGTTGGATGGAAGTTCACAGTTTGAAATTTATAGTGACAGCCAATCGGCAATGAGCATTGCAAGGAATCCTGTGCAACATGACATGACCAAACATATTGAAATAGATAGACATTTTATCTATGAGAAGGTCAACAATGGGATTGTAAGGTTGAACTACATTCTTACCAAAGACCAGCCTGCGGATATCTTCACCAAGGCACTACCAAGAGCAACCTTTGATGTGCTTTCATCCAAACTGGGTGCATACAACATATACACGCCAGTTTGAGGGGGAGTGTTGGTTAGCACGAGTAAAATAGAGTTATAATTCTATTAGGAGTTGTAATCTTATCCTAGTAAAGTTATAATTCTATTAGGAGATGTAATCTTATCCTAACAAGTAGTTTAGTTTTATTTAAACTTTGTAAAGAGATAAAAGTCCTATCCTTGTAGTTAATTACTAAGGATAAAACTCCTTGTAAAAAGTCTTGAAAAAGACTTTATGTTGTACATCGAAATTAACAGAGTAATTCTAATAAAACTCTGATTTCTACACTCCCACATGTGCAAAGAGCAAGAAGTCAAAATCTGAGTCAATTTATTCCAAGGAAGTTAACGAATGAAATATGCATATTCTATTTTCACCATTTACTAATGATGTATGTTATTTTGCTGTATCCTCAATGAAGTCGACGCAGTACCCTTCTGCAGGGCTTCCTGGCAGACCCCAGCCTTCGAACCGTATGTCTTCAGGGGCCTTTGCAACAAATGAACCTGCTGAAGCTGCACCGTATGATCCATTAATTGGAAGGAAAGTTTGGACAAGGTGGCCTGAAGACAATCATTTTTATGAGGCTGTTATAACAGACTATAATCGAGTTGAGGTATATTTTGCAGTTGTATATACAGTACAATGTTAATTAATGGGGATTTATAATCCAATGTTTCCATGTTGATAGGGGAGGCATGCTTTGGTTTACGACATTAATACAGCAAATGAAACATGGGAATGGGTCAATCTCAAAGAGGTAGGATTATTTCATTTTCATGCTATCTCATGCAATGTATTATTGCTTTGTATCACCTCATTTACTTCCAGCTAGTATGTCACCTAGAAATTTTAATAACATCAACTTTTATCCTTGTTGCATATGTTTCTCAGAATCTTTTATGCCATTGACAAGACATTGCAGAATTTACATGCATGTCTATTCTTGTGCCTTGAACCATATGTTTCCAGAGATATGGTGTAAATCACACATATTTACAGACTTATACTACATTGTCCAACTTATCGGTTAATGATCAATATGTTTTTTCTTGAACTGGGTGCAGTTTGGTTTGGAAATAATGAAATTTTAATAAATTCAACTATTATCTTTGTTGCATATGTTTCTTCAAATCTTATATGCCATTGACAAGGCATTGTAGCAATCCTTGTGCCTTGAACCATATGTTTCCAGCTATATGGTGTAAATCACAGATTTACGGACTTATGCTACATTGTCAAGCTTATCAGTTAATGATCAATATGTTTTTCTTGAATTTGGGTCCAGTTTGGTTTGGAAATAATGAAATTATGGAAGTACCAATATACCCTTGCATGTATTTCAATATATCTATTAATACGAGCAAGGGTCTTGTGATACAGTTATATTCCTAGTTGTTGATATCTATTACTCAATTCAAGTTGTGTTACAAAGTAACGACTAGCGACCAAAGTCATCAACTGTCTGCGTACATCTTGACAATTTGCTTCATTGTTATCATTCTCAGTCAAATGTATCAAGGGTTTTGCGTTATGTTTAGAGGATCTGGTTCATGTTTTGGAGCTGTTGTATCTATGATCCCTATGTATTATGTGTGACTTTGTTCTAAGTTTGTAATATTGCATGCAAAGTGGTAACTTTTTCAATAACAACTCCTCTCAATTTTTGTTACTTCCAAGGATGTATTTTGTTATCTTCTTGTTCCTTTCACTACTGGAGGCTCATAATGAGCTGTAAGAAACATGGAGGTATTTTTTGTATCCACTTATTCGATCACTCAAATACGATATTGAAATCCACCCAACTGATTGTTATATATATGATGGTAGATATCTCCTGAAGATATTAACTGGGAAGGTGATGATCCTGGAATATCCCATAGAGGTGGTCACTTTGGACCAGGGCTTGGGATTAAGAAGTCCATGGGTCATGGTGGTGGGGTGGTTGGAGCAGGAAGAGGTAGGGGGAGTATAAAGGGTCAGAGCAAGAAGGATTTCCCTTTGGCACAAAATGGTGTTGGTAAAAAGGTTTGGGTATTGAGATACTTCATACAGATACTTTAATTAAGGAGGTATAATTGCTGCTCAGACTCGGAGATAATCTAATACTGAGAATGTCAAACAATGTTGTGAAATTGTTTTCTAATTTTGGAAATTTTGATTAGGTGGAAAGAGTCTTTGGTGCCATCCATCCTGATCCAGTAGGGATTGAGAAAGTAAAGAAAGTGTTGAATGTAAGTATTGTCCTCTAATGATATTATTCTGTTCTATATCAGTTATTGCAGCAATCGTAATGGGTAGTCATTATTGCAGGAGCATGAACAAGCCCTAGTTGATGCAATTGCTAGACTTGAAGATGCATCTGATGGTGAAAGTGGTAATAACTAATTGCATAAGTTATATAATTTCGGTTAAAAGGATGCAACAATCTTCTATTGTACATTTTAATTGTAGCTTTTGGATGTTCGGTTTACCTGTGGCAAAGGTGTAAAAATTTCCAACTATTTATTGTTTTTCCTCCTCATTACCACTCTCGTAAGAACGAATGCAAATTTCAAACACAAGAACACCACACTGCATGTATAACATAGTGATTGTCTTAAGCCTGCCTCATAATTTAACTTGTTAATTAGCTGCTGTTCCTGCAACTTCAGCAGCAACATGAAAACCCGTTCTTGTGGGGGATGAGCTTGTGTGACCTCATATGTTTTCATTACCCTAATTTTATGGGTTTATAGCATTATTCATGAAGTAAGAATGTGTTTTGCCATCTTAAACTGTCCAAAACACAGTTTGGGTAGCAGTAGTTTTTATGTATTTGTTTGGCTTAAAAGCAGATGGAGAACATCCATTTCTCACAAGGACAATCAATGGATCAACCAAGGGCATGGAGAAAACCGCAGTTTGATGAGAATAATTATCGGCATAAGCATGGGAGTTTAGGCAGTTTATATATCCAGTGGCAGTTGCTGAAATTTTTGTATCTTGTTTTATCCTTTACTTTTCTATCAGCTAGGTTAATGCCATTTTCATAGTACATAAACCTTTTTTTGGTTGGAAAGTTAATTTGATTTAGTCTTATTGTAACTCCAACATCATAGTGCCAGCTAGGGAAATCCTTTGTATACAATTTTCAAATGCTAGTGAATGATATATCCCTGACCCTGGAAAAAATTATTTCATTTTGTGTTTTGCTTTTATCATCTTTGTCCCCAACCTTGGTCATTTGGTTGCAGTCATTTTCATTGGGGGGGGGGACCCATGTTTCCAATTTTGGGAACCAAAAGGTTTAATTTCCTGCAAGTTGCTAAAAAAATATACACAAAAAACCAACAAATTTCAGAGCAATTTGAGCAACCAGTCTAAGAACATGTTGCTTGTCCTACAATGAGGCAATAAATTCAAGGATACAGTTCACCATCTCAGCATCATAATCAGGGTCTTCCATTTCAAAGTGGCTAACTCCTTTGATCAAACGCTCTTCGGTACGTCCTGCTGCAGATTTCAGCTTGTTGTTGAGCTGATCCACGCTCGTAAATCCATCCCGAGTTCCCATGACAAAGAGTTCCGGTTTCGGGAAATGAAGGATAGCATTGTGGTGTCGTCCGAAGAGGATGGAGGCCGTCGTGCTGAAAGGGTACCCCAGACTTTTGTAGTCCACAACCGGCTCGAGTTGATCTACTGCAGAACCTGCAATAGGTGCCCCTGTAAAAACACACACACCCATTTACCTCTGACCAACAAGAAAATTCAATGCAAAAGAATCCAGTCAAGCCTTCGCATTTACATATAAAGCAGAGCACAGTGGAGAAACAAATGTCACTAATTTGTTCTAGAACTAACCAAAAACAAAAAGATGTTACAATTGCAAGCAGAGGGAAGCATAAAAAATCTAGGCTACCTAGCCAAAAATGAAATTCAGCTGTCACCATTCCTCAGTAATAGTCGATGTAAGAATTTATGTTAATGGGTGCGAACTGTTATACTTGAAAAAATTATATGAGAATTTAAAAAAATTTAAAATCTTTAGGAGTGCGATTGTCCCCGTACCTGAGGCTAGTGTTGATAATATTATTTACACTTGAATGTATCTCATGGACAAAAGATCAAAGTTTTCAACAAATCATTTTCTAAAACAAATGCAACAAGATCCTGTGAGAAGAAAGATATTGAGAAACCCAATTGCACCTCTCATGTCAAAAGTGACGGCGGGGAAACCTTTTTGAAGAAAGCAGTTGGGAGTTTCAGTGTTGTTCTGTTGAACAACTCGATACAGTCTGAGGGCCACGAAAGTTTTACTTGCTGGGCTACTTTTAAATGCATCACAAAAGGTCTAATTTCATTTCTAGTCCCTATAACTCTTTGGACCTTTCAAATACATCACAACTTCCCAACCCAATATATTGTTTGGATTATTTACATGAATCAGAGAGCTATGCTAGCAACAGTCTGAAATTCCCTTGTGAACACAAAGTTCTGGCTACTCCTCCAATAGCAGTTACGGAATTTCCATGCCACCATTAACTTGTCGTAGAAGACGATCTCGACATCTTCGATTCCGCCGCATATTTGAGAAAAGTGTTCAACCGTGTATTTTTTGGGGATCACGAACCGGTTAAGCTTGCCAACCTCGCTTGGAGTTAATTCCTTTTGAAAAAGTTGCATGCATGAAAATTGTGTGCCGCCATGCACCAGCTTTTTGTTAAAGATTAGTGGTCAATTTCCCATCCTTTTTAGACAAAAGGGATGTTATTCTCGTAAGATCAGGGTTCGAGCAATTTATCTGTAAGTTGTATCTTATCTACCATAAGATCACAATAGATGCAAAATAAAAATATTAAATTCAAACCAACAATATAAGGTGTTGTTAAATTCAAATACAAGGTAGTATATGTTCATACTTTTTTTAACCTTTTGATAAGACACACATCTTGCAAACAAAGCTGTTCGAACTTGGGTCTCCTAAAATGAACATTATCGTACTTTCTACTAAGACCACTATTTAGATTATTGTTAATTTTTTGTTAATGATGATTGGTTGGTTATATTTGTAGGGGTTGTGATTGGCAAGCAATAATATTCAGAGTACTTTGCTTTTATTCCTAACTCAGCCTAATGATGATCGAGTGTTTTCACATTAACTCAGCCTAATCATCAATATACAATATGGTTCAATAAAAAAAAACAATATACAATATGTACTTTGCTTTTATATCTAACTACCATATAACTGTCTTAGTTAACTGTGTAATAGGTTTGGTTAACTGCTCGACAACCCTGTTTCATGCACACGGCTCTAGTACTCCAAAAACCAGCCTGAAATTCACTTGCTAGACTTATGTTCATCGCTTGATTATGATTTGAACTCCGAAAAGGGTAACACTTCTCTCCTTTACATTGCCACTGCCACCCGATTCCGATCCATCCATTGCTTCATCTTCATTCAACTCACTATAAGTCTTACCATAGTTCTTCTCCCCCAAGTTCAGCTCCAACTCCGCCTCCGAATTATGTTCACGACGATCCTCATCGGTCCATGCTTCCATTGTATTAGTCCCCTCCTTGTCGGCCTCGTCGATGCAACCGTTGTAACTTACATCAATGAGGAAATTTCTATCATTTCGGTCCCCACCGGGGGACTCACATGTGTAAAATGTCACAGTATCTTTCTCACTGAGTTTTTTCTCCTTCACGAATCTGCTCCAACCCCTTGTGAACACAAAGCTCTGGCTACTCCTCCAGTAGCAGTAACGGAATTTCCATGCCACCATTAACTTGTCGTAGCAGACGAGCTCGGCATCTTCGACTCCACCGACCGAGCTTTGTTGATTGGTCTTGCAAATTTGAGGGAAGTGTTTAACCGCGTATTTTTTAGGGATCACGAGCCGGTTAAGCTTGCCAACATCGCTTGGCGTTAATTCTTTTTGAAAAAGTTGCATGCATGAAAACTGTGTATCACCATGCACCAGCTTTTTGTTAAGATTGGTGGTTGATTTCTCATCTTTTTTAGACAAAATCTTGACGAAATCTTCCAACTTCGCTTGATACGAACCGTCTCTGATCATGTTCAGTACATCTTCGGTCGAATAGAGGCTTTGAAAGTCCGGTTCTTGGATGTTGAGTTCGGTCCACGGGAAGTTCCTATAGGTGTCACTGGTACGTAACTTGATGGCTGCGCTGTCATAAGCCATGGCAGCTTCTCTCTCGGACTTGAACGTCCCGAGCCATATCCGCTGATTGTTGGTGTAAATCTGTGCACCCCAATGCCCGTTTGGCTGCTGGACGACACCTTTAAACCTCGCAAACCACCAATCGTGATCGTGCCGGGCACGTTTGCAGGGGCGATGCTCATAGTTGCTGTAGCCTGAATCCGAGGTCTCCGCTGCTAAAACAGTCGATTTAGTGTTGAAAACGATGCTCGAATCATCTTCCACCATTGGAGAACAAAAAATCTATGCAAGCAAGAGGTGATCAAGGTGGGATTTAATACAAATTTAAGAAAATTGAAATGGATAGATTCAAAAGAATCCAGGAGAGATTTGAGGGGAGAAAATGTTGGCAATTTGAAAGATGATTTGGGTTACCAACAATTATAAAAGTAGATGATTAAGTTAAAACCATATGATTAACTTAAAATCCCAGCTAGATATGTTTTTTTTTCAGTGAAAACAATAGGTTAGAAACGAATTTGAGAATACCGTTTGATATTAACAACGGATAATTAAGTTGAAGCAATTTCTGTGAGTTCTAATTCTTAATTTAGGCATACTAAGTTTGTTCAACTTAAATTATATATATGTCTCTGTTTCCATGGTTTTTATAACAAAGGAAACGACATCCGATCTCTTGTAATAGTTTCTTTTGTGGTTAGTTACTACAGAACAATCGTCTTCCATGCAATGCATTGAATTAAAATTATCAGAAACTGTAATATCGACCATAAATTTCGACTGTCGAAACGTGAAACGGAATCGAATAGAAGAGCCACCACTTTTCCCAAAGTGTTTCTGTTGTATTCAAGATCTTGTAGCTGAACAAAAATTCTCAGCATAACTACCACTACATTGAAAAGGAAATAGGACGGAACCAAGTGTTGTCAGATATGCAAACCGTGTTAATTGTAAAAAGACACCTGATAAATGATGAACAGCCTTTGCACTGATCTCTTTGGTACTTTTCCTTCAAGATTTAATCTTCTATAAGCTTCTCGGATGTGGCAAGGTCTGATCGGTCCAGATTCTTTTCTCTCTGTCATGACCATTCTAGCTGCAAGCCACCAAAACTATGGTCATTGGTAAAAAGACGCCTGTTGTTGCCGTCTTTTTAGTGCTAAACAGGTGCCGATTACGCACTCAACGGCGTTTGCTCACCATATTCTCCGCCCAAACGGTCGTTTGCACCAGCAGCAAAAAACGAAGCCTTAGTCATTTGAAACACCAGAAAACATGAACTCACTCCATCTTGGCCATTTTAGCAGGGTCAGAACTAGAAGGGAACTTGCTAAGCTCAACATCCACATTCTCCTCCTCTTCGTCATCATCTTATTCTTTGTTCTTGTTGGTGACCGCAGCAATGACATTAGCATTAACACTTGAGGAGTGTAACTTAGGACTCGAACTCGATGACGGACGAGATTAATTTTTTTTATGTTGGAACCGATGTCATCATAATCATCATCGTCGTCATTATCTACAAGAACATTCTGTCCACCATTGGTTTGGTTCTGGGCTTCTGATATGACCCTAAACCTCCATGCCAAGTCAGCAACAACATGTGGCTACAATAGTTGCTATTAAAAGAGTACTAGAAGATAGAGGGAAATTATGAAAATTGTGATAACTGTTATTTTTTTCTCTGTTTTTAATTATTTTTTCTAATCTTTTCTTATCTCCTCCTTTCTCTTTTACTGTAATTTTTTTATTTCTCAACAAAATTCAACTTGAGTCCTGAGTTTAGACTTTGAGTATTTGTGCTCATAACAGCGAGTTTGGTTGTTCAACTCATCCTCTTGCTCCTCCAATGCTGCTTCAAACGGATCCTTCGATTGTTTCATTCTATCCGGGCTAAACTATTTTTCAGGCTAAATTGGATTCTAAAATTTATTCCGTGACCCATTTAAAGTTATCCATTATTTCTCATCGTTAAAAACACGTGTTATCTCTAGAAAATTCTCAAAATTATATTAAAAATAAATAAAATTACTTAAATTTCAGAAATTCTTTAAGTTTTACAGATTTCACAAAACTTCATTGCTCTTGCTCCTCCAATGCTGCTTCAAACGGATCCTTCAATTGCTTCATTCTATCCGACAAATCATGCAAAGGTAATGCACATAAATTACATGCTGATCAGGTACCCTTTGTAGAACGCAATTATGCTTACAAAACAAACAATATTTTAAAGTTAACAGTGAGAACTGTAGAAAAGGAGACATTTTTCATTGATAAACATTACCCAAAAGGTTGGAGAAGTTACTGGAACTGTAGTTATTTAGGGTTTTGGACGTCTCATGTTGCTGAGATATTGGAGCTCGGGAATTCAAATTACTGAAAGATACTAACCCAATTTGAAGCTTGTAAGATTTCGAATTGGTAAAATTAAGGAGAATAACAGGAAGCAAATTGAAAACCAGAAATTAAAGAAAAATCTATACGGATAAAGAATGAGTGAAAAATTTTACCTTTGCAAACGAGAAAACGAAACGGATTTGAATCAGTGTTTAAAGGGTGCCCTAATTTCGCCCAGGGAACCCGAACCCGACCTCATCTTTTAAAAAACCCGACCCAAAATTATATATTTAAATTTAAACTTGACCCGATCTGAACTATTAAAAATTATATTTTAGGGATCTAATTGTAAAAAATTAAATTTTAGAGACATAATTGTAAAAAAATATATAAAGATAGAGCAGTATTGCGGATATTCCTAAAATATATGGAAAAATTATACTATTAGTTACGGGTGGGTGTTTTACTCAACAGTCGAATTTTTAATAAAAAATCAGGTTCGGGTTGAGCTTTTATTGAGGATTAGGTTGGGTTTAGAGTGGAAAATATCCAACCCGGCCCAACTATACTAATTGTGTAATTTTCCCTTTTATATTTTAAAGATATTTGTAATAGTATCCATCTTTATGTTTTTTATAATTAGGTCTTTAAAATTATTTTTTTATTTACATTTTAGACCCTAAAATTATTATTTTTTACGATTAAGTCTCCTAAAATTATTTTTTTACAATTAGGTTCCTAAAATTAATTTTTTCCTATAAGTCGGGTTGGGTTTAAGATATTATTTTAGGGTCGGGTTTTTTAAATATTGCGTTCAGTTCAGGGTCGGGTGAGCTAAAAACTCGACCCAACCTATGCCCACTCCTACTATTAGTATCGGGTCGGGTCGAATATTTTTCACCCTAAAACCCAAACCCAAAATCACTCTTAATAAAATTCCAACCAGAACCTACCTAAATCCAATTTTTTAACAAAAAAATCCTACTGATCAGGTCGGGTGGGATCGAAACCCGAATGAGTCAAGTAAAATACCCATCCCTAATTTCGCGGGTGCAGTTTGATTTTTTGCCGGTGCGAATTTAGCGGTGTTAACTGCCAACTGGAATAAATGTTTTTGTTAACTGCAGTGATTAAATTAATAATATTTTTAAGTGAAAAAAAATAAATTTAAATGAGTTTTTAACAATAAAATTGTAAGTTTTCACAATATTAGGTGCAATTGGAACGTTTATACGAGTTGCACAGATAAAATTACTTGTGCTCAAAAAGTCTTCAAGGGGTGTTAGTGACAAAAATATTATTTTTAAAAGATTCAAATTCAAATAATTTATTCGTAAAATATATGTTATACACAAAGCTCGAAACGAATGCCTCAATCTAAAGTTGATGTCTTACAGTTTCTTTTAAACTGGTACATGAAGAACTTTTATTTTTAAATTAGTGTAATTAGACACATTGTTTCAAGTCCTAAATTTTTACTCTAAAATTGATACTTGAACTAGACACTTTCTCCTAATTTTTTACTAAAACTTATATTTTATCAATTTAGTCATAATTCGAAACAAATCAATAAATTTAACCCTATATATTTAAAAGTTATATCAATTTACTCTTTGTTATTCTCCCAAAAATATTATAATACTTTCCTTATACAATAAAAGTTTAACACTAACTTATATTTATATAGTAGAATGCAATTATCCAATTGTTGCTTGGTTCGAATGGACTCGCTTGGTTTGACAGTATTGTGAAAAATTGACTAAATTAGTGTAAATTTTTAAATATAAAGAATTTAATCTATTGAATTATTTTTAATTATGATCAAATTGATAGTATGTATAAGTTTTGAGACTAAAACTGTTAATAAAAGTAACAAAACAATGAAGAAAATTAAAGTCTGGTACCAACTTGAAAGCAAAAATTCTTTATGTATCAATTTGAAAGAATGTTTCTAGTTCAAGTACCAAATAAAAAAGGATTAACCGTCAAATAGGTGCCCAAACTATGCTCTTTTTTTCTAGTTAGGTGCTCAAACTATTTTCGGGCCAAATTGGGTCCTAAAATTTATTCTGTGACTTATTTAAGGTTTTCCGTTAATTCTCACCGTTAAAGAACACGTGTCATAGGCTTGTAATCTTCTCAAAGAAACTACTGTTTCTGATGTTTTCTTACAATGACAGGATACTGTGAATAAACTTTAATCTAAGCACTAAATCTACCGCAAAACAAGACTTGCAGAAAAAATAAATTAATATCGAATATGTTGCGGATACAGAAAAGAAAAAAAGTAGAGATCCAATAGTCCTATCTATCCGACAGTAAAAGTAAGAATACTGCAAAAATGTTGAAAGAGAATTAGGCTGTTGTTTCTCTTTCTTCCTCAGATCTATAGGCAGTAGGCAAGAGCTGGAGTTACTTGTTTTGGTTGGGATTTGAAGCACTTGGTGGTGCATTTCTTAGACTTGTCTCCAAAGGATCTTGAATGGCTTCACTCAACTTGTCTAGATTTGCAGAAAAAGAAGCAAAAGAACCTAACAATCTCCTCGGTTGATTTCTAACTCTTGGATGAGTGTTTCTCCAACAGTGGAGGGAAGGCGGATAACAGATGAGTAAATTAAAGAGTATCAAGGCAACGACAACAGACAGAGCTCTATGAATGAATTTCATATTGATCTGCTGTTGGAGAAGAAATGTAATAGAGATAACTTTGGAGCTAAGACATTGAGAGATATCTTCAGGAAAGGTGACAGTGCATGTCTTACATGCTTCTGCTAAAGTCTTAATATGAGTGCAATATATATAAATGTTACTACACAATTACTCCATACCTACTAAAGACACTGTTTGAAAGTTGAATATTCCTATCTTGACTAGGTATCATGTGTTAAACTAGGGCTATGGCATATTTAACTTAACTGGTTTTGATCACAAGATCTAATGTATATCCGAATTCCGATCAGGTTCTAAAGTAATGGAGCAAAGATACTCATAAGCACAATTTGTTCGCTGTAATAACCAAACATCAGTATAGGTTAGAGAAAACTAATGGCAGCAAAGTAGGCCGGTAAGTCCATTAAAATAATCATAAAGTGCATGTTGGGATTTCGACTAATAATGTAGATCAGAATATCTTCTTGATCAGATTTATTCTTATTCATTTCCTTTGTTATTTAATGAGCTGGGAACTTGGATGCAGCTGATCATGTGACACTGATTTGAAAAGTAATTTTCTCTTGTTTTTTCTGCAATCCTCAAATATTAGATGACATGTCTCATGTGACCAATCACATGAGACCAAAATCAAGTTGCATCATTTGTCTGTCCTAACCTGTGTAACAAAAACAGCTAAAGTTAGCTGGGCAATCCTACTTTCTGCAGAACAATCGCTCATGATCTTTCTAGGAAAATACCTTCCAATTGAGTCTTTTGAACGTCACTAGTGTTGTAGAAGAGTCTTCTCCTTTCTAGCATAATCTCCTTTTTTTTCCTGATTAAGTTTACAGGCTTGTCAGCCGTGATTGAGGACTGGTGCACTTAATTTAATCTAAAACTTCTTCATGCCTATTCGTACTCCTTGGTTTCAAGAGCTTATTGAACATAGAACAAGGATTTCAACTCTGTGTCATTGTAAAGTCAAATTCAAGAGAGAGGAGGGAAGTTTACATACATAATGACAGCTCCATCACCTTAGGAATGGTGACAGAAATAGAATAAAAAAAATATCATCAATATAAAAAAATCTGCTAAAAGGGACCCTGAAAGTGGTATTCGAAGGATTTATATATTACCAAGATCACGTGAGCAGTTTTTCATTTGGAACAATAAGATTTTTCCGGGGTGAAACAGCCTGGATTAGAAGGTTGAGTTACTTTTTTTTTACTTAACAATCCTAAAATATGGTTTCCAGAAATTCTCGGTTTCGATCCACACATAAGGTTCTAAACTGCCCTAGAATGCATTCAGAAATGGACTAGTAACACCAAAGAAAAATGATTGATCCAAACTGAATGCTTAGGTTGGGATTGGCCAAAAGATATTACATAGGTGATGCTCCAAAGCTAAGGGGAAAAAATTCACTATTGACGTGGCTGAAATTACTTTTTAAATGACTTTTTAACACTTAGATTAAAAGATTACTAAAATTAAATGACTAAATTGAACGAAAATTTAACTTTACATTCTAAATAAAGAGAAAATCAATGACTAAAATAATAAAATTAAAAGATGACATGGCTGAAATGGATATTTGTCCATCCATATTTAAAGCATGAGTGAATAAGAGTTAAAACAAATTACAAATACAATACACACTTAATATCCCACATTCTTAACACAGTTAATTTTTAAATTACTTTTTAACACTTAGATTAAAAGATTACTAAAATTAAATGACTAAATTGAACGAAAATTTAACTTTACATTCTAAATAAAGAGAAAATCAATGACTAAAATAATAAAATTAAAAGATGACATGGCTGAAATGGATATTTGTCCATCCATATTTAAAGCATGAGTGAATAAGAGTTAAAACAAATTACAAATACAATACACACTTAATATCTCATATTCTTAAGATACATAAAGCAATGAGAGAAAGTGGCCTATAAATAGACACTTATTTCTCATTTTTTAAGTAAATATATTTAGGTACGTCCCAGTGAATGTCTCCGCTAAGCGTTGACTGTATTCAATATATGTTTAACCGTCCCCATAAAGTTGGGACGTTTTCGGAATGTCCACTAGCCGTCCCTGTTCGGGGGATGTATTGGGGATGCAGGATGGCCTTAAGGTGGCGTCCCCGTGCTTTATAGGGCATAACATCTTAACAAGGAGATAGAATTTCAATACATTTTCTTTTTGGTAGGAAGAGATTTTTTGAGTTTATTATCTTGCTCCATAAGTGGCAGTCGGACAAGTAGCTGCTGTAAAATGTTTAGAAGAGTGAGAAGTAGGTGCAATGTCGCCTTAGGGGAGTTGGTTTGCAAGGGGGAGTTTTTTTAGTGAATTGGTTTAGTGATGTTGTAGTGGTAGAAGGTTTTGCATCATGTACTTGAGAGTTGAGCAAAAATATGTTGTTTGTGTGGCTCGTGGTCCAAGATTTTTTGAGTAAGGTGTAGGGTATCGGAGAGATTTTCAGAATTATTATCTTTAGTTGGCTCGTAATGTCTTGGTTCTTCATTCACAAGGATCTTGTGTTTACTATTAACTGCGATTTTTGGTGGTTACATGCATTATAGGTTGTTCTGCTGGATAACTTAGATGAGTAGTGGGTTAACTTAATCCTTGAAGTTGTGTTATCCAAAGGCTTATTTCTGCTTCAGAATGGACTCCCTCGGTAACTGGTGTGCTCAATTCAGTGTGGATGGAGTGGCTAAAGGAGGGTAGTATAGTATGTGGTGGTGTTTGTCGCTCCATTTCAGCTTTTAATGGCGTTGGAAGTTTTTATGAAGGCAAGGTGTGTGGGCAAGGTGACTATGTTAATGGAATTAGATTCAAGAATGGTCTTAAAGTGGATTGTTTAATCTTTATATCGACCTTGGAACTAATGGTCTTTTTTTCCGAAATTAGATGGCTTGTCAAAACATATCGGTTAGGTCCAATTTACTCGTATCTTCATCTCTTACATTATTTGCATTGCGTTTGGATTAGCATATTAGTGTTTGTATTGTGTTTTGTTTGTTTTGTTATTGTCTAATGCTATGACGTGGTCCAATTAGATTATTTGCTTTTCGACTATGTTAATAGAATTAGATTCACATTTAACACGAACATATATTTAGTTAATGCTTTCAAATATTATACCCCTTCACTCAATTTTTTGAGAACGATATATTTGGTTGGCAGGGTCTAGTGCAAGAGTCTGATGTGGATTCATTCAATGTGCCTTATTATTCCCCTTGCAAAGAAGAAGTGAGGGAGATCATTGAAAAGGAAGAGTCGTTTAATCTTGATCAAATAGAAGTTTTTAAAGAGAAATGAGATTTCAATGACAATATGTGTATAAGGTATTTTTTGACATAAATAAATGCTTAAAGTTTTATTTTTAGCTGAAATAAGTGTCTAAAATTTTATTTTTAACTTGTTTTAAAATTAACCGAGGCACCTATTTTGACACAAAAAAAACTTGAGGCACTTATTTTAGCAAAGAAAACTTTAGGCAAATATTACTAAAAAGAGATAGTTTTGGCACTTATTTTATAGTTAAGCCTTAATTATTTGGAAAATTAAATTATTTATTTATTATTATTATTTTTATTAAGTAGAGATAATTATATTCTCTAAACAAATGTCGGGGTTCAAACTCATATAAGATGAGACATCATAAACATCATTAACTGCTCAATCAATTAATGGATTTCAATTATTTTGTTATTATTTTAACAATATTTTAAACTTTTTAGAGTTTCTAATTTTTAAAAAATTTATTATAATTTATAATTTTTTAGATATTCCGATGTGATTACACATAATATTAATTCTTTATTCTTAAAACTTTAATAGTGTATACATGTCGTACAAACAAATGGCTGAAACTCACATAATCTAATTATAACAATGCTTTATTTTTTACGGCAATTATTCAATGTGTTCTTAATAACTGTATTTTTATATAGTTTTTATTTGTGGTTGAGATTGTATCGTACAACGCTATAAAAGGATGCGTGAACAATCCATGTAAGACTTGTCGGTAGCACATCGGCAAACACATCCTTCGAAATTTGTGGTTAAAAAAAACACATCACGTCTCTGTGGAAATTGAATTGCTGAAAATAACGTGGCAGTGTCGACCATAATTCCACTCTGCATGCTTCACATTTTCAATCTATATAAGTTGAGGAGACTCCATGAGATCCACCAGGCAATGGCCATGGCATCTGTAAATGTACTTTGCATGAATCCTAGAGACAGAGATATTAGCTATGCCAATAATTCCTCTCTGCAAATTTTCTTATCTGTTTAACAATTTGTTTCTTTTTTTCCCCAGAAAAATGTACTACTGAAGACAAGGCCGTTCCTAGAGGATACCATCAAAGATATGCTGACCAAGATTTTGCGGTTACTTGCATTAAGGTGGCCGACTTGGGCTGTGCTTCAGGTCCCAACACGTTCTTTCCAACATATGAAATTATAGATACCAGAACAAGGGTTTGCCGACAATCACATTGGGAATCACCCGAGCTTCAAGTGTTTCTAAATGATCTTCCCCAGAACGAGTGTTCAGATTAGTTCCTGGTTTGGATGCAAGGCTTAAGAAAGATGAGGGAGACCCGAGGCGGCCTTGTCTTATAGCTGGAGTGCCAGGTTCTTTTTACGAAAGACTTTTCCCAAGCAGGAGCATGCACTTTATTTTTTGTTTTTAACTTAAAAGAAAATTCAAACGTTCTAAATTTTTTAAATCATTTGAACCACTTAAATCAAGATTTTTTAAAATGAATATTATTTTTTTTCAATTTAATGGCTTGAGTTTACACATTTAATGTTTTTTTGTTCGGCAAATTTTATTATTAATTTAAGAAAGAGCACCTTAATTTTATATGTGAAATCTTCCTAAACTTAGGTATAAGAAAAAAGTACTGCACATACAAGGAATATTACAAAACTTCTGAACTAAAACATAAGAAACCGATTTGTTCATGTCTGGCTAAAAGAAAAGCAACCTAGTAACAGTAATCAAAACATAACCAAGACCTTGACGAAGACAAAAACATAGAAAATGAACGGGGTACCACCAAGCTTTGAAAAGTGTCTGTCTACTTCGCCCTGTTTTTGCAAGAAAGTCTGCCATGGCGTTGTTATCCCTCGGAGTATATTTGAAACCTACTTTTTTTCTAATACCGAATAAAAGAAGTAAGTTAAACTTGTTGGACAATAAAGGTTAAATTTAAAATAAATTTATAATAAACGAAAATTATAAGAATTTAACAGATCTGAAATAATCGAATTGTTGAGGCCTGTTTGAAACGCAATTTTCTTAAGACAGATTCGACTACTCCTCAGTACTTGAGTTCTTAAGTCGTCGGTCTCTTAGAATACTTCGACAGCAGTACTACTGAAGAAATTACGAACAGTACATTGTACTTACGACAATATCAATTGAGTTATACCCAATTGATTTGTTTACCTACGACAATATTAATCGAATTATAACCAATTGTTTATTAAATGAAACTGAATTATTTTTTTATTAATTTAACAATATTTTAATTTTTCTTTTTTCTTTTTTTAATAATTTTTAGGGTTAAGGGTTCCATAAGCCCTTAAACTTTTGTAAAAAAATCAATTAAGCTCCTAAATGTATTTTGCATTCAATTAAGCCCTCAAACTCAAGAAAAAAAATCAATTTGACACTTTGACCAACATTGACAGTTAAGTTTAATGATTTTTTTTAATTTCTTTTGACACATGTTGCAACAAGATAATGTCACTTGTCATTTCTAAGAATTTTTAATTTTTAAAAAATAGTTAAAAAAGAAAAAAATCTATTTTTTAAAAATTTGGAAAATTCTAAACATATTTAAAAATATAAAAATGTTTTATATTTAAAAATAATAATTTTTCAAAAGATTAAAACATTTTTAAAAAAATTAAATATTAAATATTATTATAAAAGTATATATATAATTTGAAAATATATAAAACTATAAAAGTTATTTTGATTTTTAAATTATATTTTAAAAAATATGCAAAAAATATTTTTTTCAAATTATTTTTTATAATTGTGTAATAATAATATTTTTTAATTTTATAATTTTTAAAATGTTTTAATATTTTGAAAAATTATTATTTATTATTTTCAAATAAATTTTGAAATTAAAAAAATATTTCTGTTTTTATATATTTTCTAAAAAAATATTCAAAAACTATTAAAATTAACGGATAACATTGGTTAAAAAGTCAAATTAATTTTTTTTTAAATTTAAGAGCTTAATTGACTGTTAAAAAATTTAAAAACTTAATTATAATTTTATCGCTTCTTAACCTTTAAATTTTTATATTTATATAATTTTATTTGTGCACGAGATTGGCGTGAACAACGCTATGAAATGATGTCTCAACAATCGATGTAAGACTTGTCAGTAGCACATCCACGTCCAAAACCACAAACACATCCTTGGAAATTTGTGGTTCTAAAAGAAAACACATCACTCAATTTTATATATCAAAATAAACGTTTTATTCATGGTACTTCGAATATAGAATTCATAGAATTGCGAAAACTATAAAATTTGGTTTGAAAGCCGGTAAAAAATTTAATTAATTTAAAATATATTAATTTTTAAAATAAATAAAATTTTTTAAAAAATATAAAAACCTCGTTAAAAACTTTTCTAAAACCTAATAAGAGAAAAAAAGAGTCTCAAAATTCTATTGCTAAACAAGTCTTATAACAGATCCATACAAACCAACACTTAAGCTTTGCTCGCCTCTCTCATGGTCTTTCACATCGAATCATCAGTCGCATTTTACAAAACACCTGGAACACCATAATTATCTTCTCTTTTTTTGCTGGGCAAGAAAATTTTATTAGAGTAAATTTAGTCTAAATTATATGTCTCATTAAAAAAAATTTAATCTTAAATGGAAGAAAAAAAAAGTACATACAGAAACACCATAATTATCTAAGCAATCGCCTACCCATATACCCCTCCAAGCAAGCTTACTAGACAGAATAGAAGAAATCAGACCGCCTATCAATGCCTTTTTTGCCAAAACATGAGCACTGCAGTTAGATTCTCTAAATGCAAATTTCACCACCCACCCATTACTATCACACATGGATTTGCATCGACTCGCCACACACACAAATGATGCAGGGGCTGAGGGAGGTTGATTTACCAACTGCACAACCATCAAGCTGTCAGATTTGATGAGTAAAGGGTGTGAGCCCGACCACTTCGAGGAACCATACACGATACAAGCTTCTAGTATTCCGAGCAGTTCTGCAAAATTGGTAAGGCAAACTTATTGTTGAATCAGACTCCCAAGTTGTATTGAACTGGATCGTGAATTTTCTTCTTAGACCATGGCGATGGTATAATTACTTTGAAGATATAGACAACTTAACAAAGAAAATAACCAAGGTGTCTTTCGAGTTGTAAGTATTTTGTAGACTTGTAAGCCATGTTGGGGTGTACTTTTTTTTTTCTAATAGGATTAGGAAAATTTTTAACGAGGCTTTCAACATTGACAATTTTTTTTTGATAAATACAATTAATTGCTTAGCAAAAAAAAAGCAGTTCTGCGTTAGTAGGGTTAGATTAACCAATTCATTTAGAAAATTGGGTTAAAACATTACCCTCATGATCTCGTAGAACACCGTCAATTCTAGCACTTCCAAAGCTACCATTCACCGCAACGTCCACATTAAATTTCAACCATCCTGCAAGTGGAGGTTCCCACGACCACGACCTTAGAAAGTAGATGAAGATCTAGTCCAACATACATAAGGATATCAATTGGACATGATGGGCGAAATGTACTCTTCACAAACTCATTTTCGTCAAGAATTTTTATCTTCATTCTCAATCCACGACACCATTGCATGTATAAAATTTAAAATTATCCATGCTCCGCGACCTGTTGCAGGTACAAAATTTAAAATCATTCCCGCTTCGCGACTTGCATGACTAGGACCATCTTCGTCCCACTATTCACGTGGGTCCTAAGACTCACCTAATTCCCGCTATATCCATCATGCAATCCAATTCATATAACATATTCATAAATGACAATTAATAAACTATTTTTAATGAAATATCTTTCTTCCAAATTTCTATCACATGCAATTTTATTTCAACTGTCATTGTTTTAAAAACAATAATAACTCGTCACGACCCTTTAAATGGGTGAAAATCGGAAAAAAACCGTTGCATGGGCACTAGAGTAACCTCCCACAGCACTGCCATAAAAATAATTCATAAGTTCCTTCCTCAGTTCATCATTTTCCATCATTAATTTCCCTTTCCTTCTCAATTGTTTCCCATCGCAAGAGTATTTTCCTGGTCCTCGGGTTCCATCTTCTAATTCTTTTATTAACTTCCTGAGTTTGTCATCTTGCTGCCAAGTTGCAGTCACTCTAGCCAGAACATCATTGGATACACTACTCACATTAATCCCTTGACAACTCAACTCAGTAGGTCTTCTTGAAAGACTGTCTGCCACCACATTGTTAACCTCTTTTTATAACTCACTTTATAGTCAAATCCCATCATCTTAGATACCCACTTTTGTTGTGCTAGAGCAATAGCCTGGTTCTCAGCAAGGAATTTTAAACTCTGATGGTCTGTCTTGATCTTAAAATGCCTACCTACAAGATAAAGAAACCATTTTTTAACTGCCATCAAAACCGCCAGCATCTCTTTCTCATATACAGACAGCTTCTAATGCTTAATTCCCAAGCTCTTACTGAAGAAAGCCAATAGTTTTTCCCTTTGTGTCAACACTGCCCCAACTCCAAACTCATATGCATCTACCTCTACTGTGAAGTGTTCATCAAAATTAGGCAAAGAGAGGACAAAGGCTGAACATACGACCCTCTTTAATTTCTGAAAGGTTTCCTCCTCCTCTGTTCCCCATTTCTAGGCCCCTTTTTTCGGTAACTCCATAAGATTGTATGAACCTCCTATAATATCCTAAAATACCCAAGAACCCTCTTAATTCCTTGATGGATACTGAGGATGGCCAATCTATAATACTGGCTACCTTTGACTTATCCATAGCTATAACTCTATTTGAGATAACATATCCCAAATAATCTATTTTTGTTGCTCCGAAACAGCATTTACTCATCTTGGCATATAGCTGATGATTCTTCAAGATTCCCAGAACTTCTCTCAAATGCAACAAGTGGGATTCTCAATCAGTGGAGTAGACAAGAATGTCATCAAAAAATACCATGAATGTCTTCCTTAGTTTCTCTTTGAAAACCTTGTTCATCAGCCCTTGAAAGGTTGCTAGGGCATTAGTAAGACCAAAAGGCATTACCAAAAATTCATAGTGGCCTTCATGTGTTCTGAATGCAGTCTTGTGAATGTCTTCCTTCCTCATCTTTATCTGGTGATATCTTGATCTGAAATCCAGTTTTGAAAAAATTATAGCTTGCCCCAACTCATCCAACAATTCTTCTATGATAGGCATCGGAAACTTGTCCTTGACAGTGACTTGATTGAGCCTTCTATAATCCACAGACATCTTCCAAGAGTTATCCTTCTTTTTAACCATCATAACATGAGAGAAAAAAGTGTTATTATTGTCCCTTATCACTCTTGTCTCTAGCATCTCTTTTATCAACTTTTCTATTTCATCTTCCTACCAAGTGGGATACTTGTATGGCTTGACTTTGATAACTGTTCCTTCATCCACTAAAGGAATTTGGTGATCTTTTTCTCTTTTAGGTGGTAGCCCCTTTGGTTCAGCAAAAACATCTCTAAACTCTTATAATAGTTTCTGAATTCCCTTTGGTACTTGTCCAGTTCCTTTCTTGAACTCTAACTGAGCATTCAGCACCCATAAGCAACTGTATAGGAACTCATAGTGCATTTCGACATCTTATTGCATTCCTTGGAATCCATCAATTCTATTGGTTTTGGTTGAATTCCCTTCAGAACTGACTTCTCACCATCTTGCACAAAACTCATCTCCAAGGTGAGAAAATTCCACTAAATGGCCCCCCAATGTAGCTAACCATTGAATACCCAAAACCACATCACTTCTTTTCAATGGCAGAACTAGAAAATCAGTGGTAAAACACTGATGTTGCACCCTCTATTTCAGCCCTCTACACAAGCAAATAGTTTCTAAGAAGTTCCCATCTGCCACTGTGACTTTCATTCTGTTTCCCCTCTCAATTCTCAACCACTGCATCTTCACTGCACTTCAACTTATGAAGTTATGAGTGCTTCCTGAGTCCAGTAAGGCTATCAGCATCTTCCCTTCAATCTCCATCTCTAGCTTCATAGTCTCACAGCCATTAGCTCCCCACATAGCTTGCAGAGAAACTGTAGGACCTTCAGACTTACAATTTTTCACAGTCAGTACCTCTCCATGATCCTCACAATCCGTGAACTCTTCTAATTCTCCATCATCTTTCATTCCTTCCACAACAATTTGGAATAATTGAGATTTAGCACACTTGTGCCCGGGGTGTATTTGGCCGCACACCAAAGCCCTATCTTTCTTCTATCTTCAATCTCAGTAGAAGAAATAACCTTGCCTAACCCTTTGTGTTACTGTTGCTTCCTGGTTTGTGACTAGTAGGGTTGAGTACTCCAGGAGAGGCATTCTTAGGGGTAAAATTAGTACTCGAAGCATTCCCAAGATTTTAACCATTCTTAAACCCCATGTTACTAGCTCTAGAAGGTAGATGTAATGGTGTAGGGTTATTGGTTCTCATTGTACTCCAACTTTGTTTCTTTTGAGTAGGGAAGAACATTCCCTTTACCCTCATAGCCATGTAAATAGCATTCATTAGAGTCGTGGGCTACAATAACTCTAAATGTTGACTTATTTCTAACCGCAAGTGCCTTTTAAACATGCTTAATACATATTCGTCTGAAAGTTGTACCTAGTTCAGCAAAGTGATGAATTCCTCATAGTAGGACTCCACAGAATCAGTTTGCCTCAATGCTAGTAATTCAGTGAATGGGTCTGAAAATTCCCCAGGTGTGAAACGTTTCCTCATTATCATAGAATATTCCTCCCAGCTCACCCTGTTCAGATTGCCTTTAGACTTTGATAAAAATTAATGCCACTGCAAAGCCTTGCCCTCCAAGTTGAGCATCACCACTCGAACCTTCGACATTCCAGGAGTTCTTTCTGCTTCAAAGTATTGTTCCACTTTAGACATCCAACCTCGGAAATCTTCTCCATTGAACTTTGGGCACATCAATTTGTATGCATAATTGTTGGACTGGATCTGATTCTCTACTAGAGTTCCTCGTTTTACCACCTCCACTACTATTACTGGAACCGTCGTTGACTGGCAGCAGTAACTTGTGTGTTGCTTCCCGCATACTTATTTTATTTTGTTTATTAATATAAAGTCATTATTATTATTTCAGTCTTATTCTGTGCATTTATAGATAAACTGAATTATAATAAAGTTTTTAGAATAATATAGTTATTCTTGAATGTCCTTAGTCGAGAATTATTGTGGACATAGACAACAATAATGTATTAAGGTTAATATGTAGTTGATTGATGATAAAATGTTATCATTGACATGAAGATGTCAAAATCAATACATAAGTATGTGTTAGAGAACGACATACTGGACTGACCCGCTATGAGCATGTTTCTTGGATTATTATGTAACAGTTACAACATTGCTCATGGTGATAATTACATGTATGATCCTCAGACTTTTTATCATCATTATTTTAACATCGTGAGTGACATATTTTGATACGGTCAAATGTGTGTCGTAACTGACTACACTATAAAGACTGATATTGGATATGTCGCAATCTATGTAGCAGAATATGGTTGATCAAGATAGGATTTGTCCCTCCTACATAATATGAATAATATCATAGGCCACTTGATTGAGTGAGGTTAGAAAATGCATTGTCATGCTCGAATAAATTGATATGAGATATCATAGTTATTCGTTTATAAGAGTCTACTCAAGATATCAAAAAATATTAGATGGACTATACTAGTGTGACTAATCCATGAATTGTGTCTGATCCAGATATGAGGACAAAAGGATGAAATACATAAAGGAAATTAATCATGGAAAAATGTTAAATCGAACTACGACTTCATGTAACTTAGGTAGCAATAATGTATTGCTAGATGCCACTCATTGCTTGTAATATTAGAATTGTTCTAGATATTACTGCTAACGTTACATGAACCTACAAGGGTCACACTCTATGATTAAAACGAACAAATATCGACTAGATAGCATGTGTACAAACTTGTTGTGCACGAAATAAGTAAAACCGAAATTATTATGATTATTGGAATTATAGATAATTTCATTTATATATTTTTTTAATACTAAATAATTAATGTAATTATCAGATACTATTAAAATATAGATCCCTAAAGAAACCTGATAGAAGTAGAATCGTATTCTACATATTTAATTATATTCGAATAAATATAATGTATATTTAAAGAATCCGAATTTAATTATAATTGAGGTTTTAAATGCTATATAAAGGCATGAGGTCTACCAACCAAATATATGCTTTTCCGGAAAACCTCTCTAACAGTTAGAGAAAAGAAAATATTGTTCGTTTTATTTGGGTGGACTGCGTAAAGGTCGGAACGTTGCTGTGACGACTCAAAATCGATTTGGATTCTCCTATACTCTCTACGAATTTCTAGATTTATTAAGGTAACGTTTCATCTTTTATCATCTCGAATTCGTCCCTTGTATATGAATCACTGATGGATTAAGCCGAATAATTTTTTCGCTGCGCCGTAGAGTATACCGACGTTTCCCAACAGCTTAGTATCCATTGTAGCTTCTAATCAATTTTCCATTTGGGTCAGCTCCGATTGCTTTGAAATATTTCCAGTTTGCCCTTCTGGAATACCCTGCATTCTCGCCGCTATTTGTGCCGCCACATCAGCTTGATGTCTCGTCATCACACCGTCCACCATCTCCGAGGAAACAAATCAAATCAAGAACAAGATTATTTTTGGGGAAGGAGTAGAAGAAACAAAGGGAGACTAAAAAATTCCTCTCTGTCAACAAGAGAGCCAAAACACCCCAATTCATTCGATAAGGATAAGCATTCAGTCAACAGGCAATAAAACCCAAGACCCCCAAACGACAGCGTTTTGACAATAGATAGGTGGTTTGAAAACGCATTGTATCATTAAACCCCAATAACGGCTAAACAGGCTTAATTAAGCAAACAAAGAAGAAGAAAAAACAGAAATTTAAAACAAAATCCCAACGTTCGAGAACTCATTCCAGGTTTGGCCTTTACACACAATTTCATTCCATAAAAGCTTTTGATTCAGTAGATCACAGTATGCATAAATATTAATCCACCCATTTTCCAGAAACAATAATATACCTGGGTTTAGTCTCGCTTTTCTCTGTTGTGAATTTGTTTTTATCCCAGATTGTAATTAGGCCTCCCGGACGCCCTGATGTCGCTAAAAACAGAAACTCGAAATCATCATCATACCATAGACGCCCTACCTCTTCTTCACTAAATGTCTCCTCTGTGCCCTTATCGTTTGGGTTATTTAGATTATCCACCTTTTCTTCCCAAGATACCCTTTGGCCCAGTAGACTAGTTGGCCCGGTATTGTCATTCATTTCAATGTCTACACACAGAGTCATTCTCATAATAAATCTTTATAAAACTCGATTTATTAGTCGACCGATAGATTAGCTACGGATAACTAAAAATAAATATTTTCAATCTATACACGTTAGGGTCCTGAATTCTCACGTCTCTGTGGAAATTGAATTGCTGAAAATAACGTCTGCAAGCTGTGCTTCCCCAATCTTTTCCCTTCATCAAATCAAGGTCACAAGTGGAACCCTCCACAAGTTGTTCAATGCTGGTGACGCTTATGTTAAGTGATCTGTCCATTCTTTCAATGTCATGCTTTGGTTACTGTACTTATCAGATCACACTGAGCTTTCTAACTCAATTCTTCTACTATCATCCATCTTTCAGGCAGTTCGAGTCGCGAGAGACTGGACACAATATTTAGAGGTTTTAGATCTCAATATTTTAAAATAATTTAATTTCTTTGTTTCTGTTTTAAAACTCGTGGCATAAGATTTTACTTATAATTTCAAAATATTTGGAAAACTTGTTGCACATTTTCAATTGATCAAATCAAGGCCATAGTATATGTCATATACTGCCCCACTGGCGTCAGCAGCACCTTTTCATTAGTCTTTATAAGCTGAGTATGCATCCGGTGATTCCATCGATTTCCAGCAGGCAATGGCTATGGCTATGGCATCTGTAAATGTACATTGCACCAATGCCAATGGCAAACAAATTAGCTATGCCAATAATTCCTCTCTACAGGTCTCTTCCTCCCTTCCCTATGTTCAATATTTATTAGTATCTTTATCCGTCGTTTAAATGAATTTGTTCACCACTTTATTTCTTTTTTTCCAGAAAAATGTTCTGCTGAAGACAAGGCCATTCCTAGAGGATACCATCAAAGATATGCTGACCAAGATTTTACCGGTTACTTGTATTAAGGTGGCGGACTTAGGCTGTGCTTCGGGTCCCAACGCCTTCCTCCCAACATATGAAATTGTGAATACCATCACTAGGTTTTGCCAGCAATCGCACTGCGAATCGCCTGAGCTTCAAGTGTTTCTAAACGATCTTCCCCACAACGACTTCAACACCGTCTTTCGATCAGTTCCTGCTTTCAATGCGGGGCTCGAGGAAGACAAGGGAGACCCGAGGGGGCCTTGTTTTATAGCTGGAGTACCAGGTTCCTTTTATCAAAGGCTTTTTCCAAGCAACACCATTCACTTTGTACATTCTTCCTATTCTCTTCAGTGGCTCTCAAAGGTTTGTAAACAAATCTAGTGTATGTTATTGCATAGAGTTATTCGTTTTATCTAACATTAATTATATGATTGTAAATGATTTTTAGGTCCCAAAAGGAGTTGAAAATAATAAGGGGAACATATACATATCAAAGTTGAGTCCACCCAATGTAGCCAAAGCTTATTTGGAGCAATTCCAAAACGATTTCTCGAATTTTTTACGCTTTCGTTCCGAAGAAATGATAAGTGGAGGGAGAATGTTGCTTACCTTAGTTGGTAGGAGCATTATTGATCCCACAAGCAAAGATTGTTGTTCTCTATGGGATCTTTTGGCCAAATCACTGCTTGACTTGGTGGACAAGGTTTAGTAGTTTTGTACTTCACTTGCATACATTGTGTGCATATATGTATTTCGGGATTTAAATTGTTTATACGTACATTTCTATACGTTGAATATTATATGAATACATTTTAAATCCCTTACGACACTTGTTCTATTGTGAACATCTATTTGGTTGGCAGGGATTGGTGGATGAAACGGATGTGGATTCATTCCATACGTCTTACTATTACCCCTGTAAAGAAGAAGTGAGAGAAATCATCGAAAAAGAAGGGTCTTTTGTTCTCGACAAGATAGAATCTTTTGAGTTAAATTGGGATTTTGAAGATGATGACTGTAACGAAAATTTTGTATTCGAAAAGAGTAAAAGCGGACAAAACGTTGCAGATTGCATAAGAGCAATTACTGAATCCAAGCTTGCCAATCATTTCGGAGATATCATCATTGATGAATTGTTCACAAGGTATGAACAACATGTGGGTGAGCATTTGTCTCGCGAGAAGACGAAACATGTCAGCATCGTCCTTGTAATGTCTATGAAATAGTTGTTCTATTTACCCTAAGCAATCAAAATAACTTGGAGCTATCAGTTTGCTAAATTTGGACCGACAAAAGTGTTGGGGTCCGTAGAAAATGAAGCAAGGAAAGTAATAAGTCAATATCGGGTCTTCTGCATCACATGTTCCCACCTCTTTATAAGAGTAGGAGACTCTACGGATGCAGACAATGGCTGACATCCGTAAATATACTTGTGTAGTTGTGTTATATACATTGTATATATATTTTTGAATAAAAAATAATCTAATTGCGTTAAATCTGTATATATATGATGCTAGTTCATGGCACTTGTGTTTAATCTATTTGGTCAAAAGGGATTGGGGAAGGTATCTTGTGTAGATTCATTCAATGTATCTTTTTAACTTTCCTGAGAAGAAGTGAGAGAAATCATCGAAAAGGAAGGATTTTTCGTTCTCGACAGATTGGGAATTTTCGAAATTATTTGAGATTTTTCTTTAAACCTCATTAGAGGTATCATTTTAATAAAATTTTACGTCTGATGTGCTAAAAAAGTGGAGTTTTTGAGATTTTCAAAATGACTGGAACAAGTGGAGAAAATGTTTCTAATTTTCTACGAGATTTTGGAGAGACCATTATTAATGATTTGTTCCTAAGATATACATAATATGTGGCTGAGCATATATCCCGTGAGAGAAACAGTATGTTAGCATTATGATAGGGTAGCATGTCTCGTCGGGTAAAAATCGTCTGCTCCCTTAGCATGCTCCATTTATACCCTCACATTAAAACTAAAGTTTAGCATACATGGTTTAAGGTTATAGTTTATGATTTAGGGTTTAAGGTTTGAAATTTAAAATTAAGGTTTATAATTTAATTTTTAAATTTTTTTTAACATGTAGCATAGAAAGAAACATACTTAAGGGCAGAATATTTTTGTTCGGCATACCTATTAGGCATGTATCGTCTTGATTTAGAGCAGGTCCTTCATCCTTCCTTTATAGGAGGTCTGTCATATCTTTCAATCGAGAGGTGCTTTTTTTCGCACAATAATTATTTTATTAAAGTTTAAAGGTGTTTGAAGCTTTTAAATTTTTTAGAAAAAAATTAATTAAGCCTTTAAATGTTTTTCATCCAATTAAACCGTTCAACTATTAAATTAAATCAATTAATTTTTTTGACCAATTTTGATCATTAATTTTTAACGATATTTTCTTGAGATATTACTGTCACGTGACATTTAAAGATTTTTTAGAAAACTATTTTTTATATAATTTTTATAAATTTTAAAAAAATTAGAACTTTTAACGAATTTTTTAAAATAAAATTAAAAATTCTAGAAATGTTAAGTGATAACACTGTAACACAACACGTTTCACCAATTGATCCCAAAAAACTATTAAATTTAACAGTCGACGTTGGTCAAAGGGTTGAAATTGATGAAATTTTAGAGTATAAGGGCTTAATTGAGTGCACGAAAAATTTAAAGACTTAATTAATTTTTTTAAAAATTTAAGAGCTTATAATTTCTTAAGCCTTTTATTAATAATGATAACAGATGTTAAACGGACAAGATTCCAAATAATAAAATTAAAAACTCATATCACCTTTGACACCAAAATGCTTATGTTGCTCAACCCTTCTCCTCAATCTATTAAGCAAAAAGGTTCACATATCGACTAAATTGATTGAAAATAACAATTTAATAATTATTAAATTAATTTTTTCTAAACATTTCAATTTTATTGAATAAATAAAGTGCATTCCACCCTCAACAGTGTTAGCTTCTCTCTACTTTTAGTACATTTTTTCTGTTTTTTTACTCGATTTTCTTCTTTCAATTTTCAAGATGTCTGAGCCTCTAAGGCCCAACTTCGCCCATGCACATGCTACAATCTAAGTATCTGAAATAACCTAAACAAATACTTAAAGACATTGCCATGTTGCTTTAAAACTCCAAATTCCAGAGTTGCAGGTGATTTTTTCAGATGTTTTCGTTTTTAAATTCAGTGACGAGTTAATGTATGGAAAAGGTACACGACGACCCTCCACAAATATATACGGCACTTATAATAATATTTTTTTAATTTTATATTAAACCTGATCCGTTCATTATTATACCTACTTTTAGGCTGCCTAAATTTTCACACATGAACAAAGTCGCACTCCACTGTAAAAGGTGAATTGATCAAACTAACGCTTCAATATCTGGTATCTGCCACCCTTTCCATCGCCTTTTTCGCTCTTTATGAGGCGAGTATGCATGTGGAGATTCCATCGATTTCCAGCAGGCAATGGGTATGGCATCTGCAAATGCACATTGCACCAATGCCACTGAAAAACAAGTTAGCTATGCCAATAATTCCTCTCTACAGGTCTCTTCCTCCTTCCTTCCCATGTCTATTATTTATTATCTCTATCCGTCCTTTAAACAAATGTCTAGTTGGATGAGGCGTTAAGTCCCTTAGATTAGAAGTCTAAATTATGGCGTTATGAAGGGAAAAAACTAGGTTAAGAGTGTCACACTTATATTAGATATCTGCAAAACTCGATCCGATTTTGTCGGCCATTAAGTTTGATACCAGTGATTAACCTAAAAAAAATTATTCACCACTTTCTTTCCTTCATTTTCCAGAAAAAAAAAGTACAATTGAATTTATTTTCTATATATGCACAAAATGAAAGCGATGTTTTGTCACATGAGAAGATGAAGGTTTTTAGCATAATTTTTGTAATGACTATGAAATAGTTCGACATATATATATATATGGACTATATTGCATGCGATGTACCTTATCTATAGCTTTTTTGTTAGCGTTTGATTGAAATGAAACTACAATATTTTTACAGTCGTCTTAGACATTTTCGGGGTCCTGAGTAAAAACTTAAAAATGGGCTCTTATCGAACGAAAATATGTGTTAATACTTTGAACAATTAATTTAATATTTTATTAATAAATCATAAAAATATTATTAAAATTTATCAAACATATTATTTTTATTATTTTAATAAAAAACATCATAAACCAAAATAATAAGTGACAACCAATAACTTATTGAATTATCACTTTAGAAATATGTAAAGTTATGAAGATAAAAACTCTAAACAATCGCTCATGATATTTTCCTCGCCAATGTCATTGAAAATTTTATTAATAAAATCAATTCTGTTTGCAAAAAAAAAAAAAAAACTTTTGTTCAATAAATTGAAAGAACAATAGCACATGCACAGATTTCGGAAAGCTCCACATAGATACATTGGTCTGTCTTATGGGAAGCCAAGGTGAATACAAAACAAATTTGTTAAGCCGGAGGATTGTTGTGGCCAGCGATGGTGGGAGGAACTCCGGCCCCAAGAATTTTGGTTCAATCTATTTATGTTAATCCTAGACCTAATTAAATTCTCGTTTTCTTGAATTTTTTTTAATTCAATTGTATTTTAAGTTTTTTTGTTAATTTTAAAATGATTTTCTTTGAACTGATTTTATCTAGAAGGGAGGGAAAAACTCTAAGGGAAGGAAATGCTCCTGCTAGGTCTTAAACCCGAGACTTAAGGGAGGGAATAGAGCAGGTGAGCAGCTATGACTAATTTTAAAATAATTTTTCAGTTATCTTTCTGATTTCTTCAGGTTTTATTTTTTCGCTTCACACACTAATTTTGGTGAGTAAATTTTTCAGCAAAATTTTTCTACATGCACAACGCCTTAAACTCGAGAGGTTATCATCTTTGTTTTGATTGCATATTATATCTCTATCAATTTTTAAATTAGTCTTAAGCCGAATAAAAATTCTTTATTCCTTTTCGGTACTCTTATATATGTTTCAACACTAAAAAAATTGATTTATAGTATAGAGTTAGAATTTATGGTTAGAGTTTAGACTTTATGGTGTAGTTTTTATTTTTATGGTGTAATTTTTAGAGTTTAAGTTTTAAGGTTTAAGATAAGTATAAAGTTTAATTTTTAGTGTTAAAATATACATAGGAACACCAAAAAGAAGTTTGATTGTATATTATATCTCTGTCAATTTTAAAATTAGACACGTTAAGCCGAATAAAAATTTTTGTCCCTTTTTGGTATTTTATACATGTTTCAATACTAAAACATAAATTTAGGGTTTAGAGTTAGAATGTATGGTTAGACTTTAGAGTTTATGGTGTAGTTTTTAGAGTTTAAGGTTAAGAATTTAGGATAAAACTATAAAGTTTAATTTTTTTAATGTTGAGAGTTGGGACATACATAGGAACACTTGAAAGAAGCAGAGAATTTTTGTTACGCTAAATCCTATTTTTTTTTTAAAATTGAGTCTCATTTTAATAAATTGTACATGACCTCCTAAATCTTTGAACCGTCCCTGATTATCAGTATACGCAACATTAATTATCGTTTATGTTACATCATATTGTACATAATACACATCAATCTGTACATGATAGTTAACATTTTCTAATGATTTTATTAACAATGGACATGACTAGAATATACTTATAGCTTAGAAATGATATTGAAATATTTAAAAGTTTGAAAATCAATTTAGAATAAAAATTATAGCTTAAAGACCAAATTAGAATGACTAAAAGTTTAGAGACCAAATTAAAATAAAACTCATAATTTGAACGTAAAATTGGAATATTAAAATATATAAAGACTAATTTTAAAATAAAAAATATAATTTAAAGGCCGTGTAATAGAATTAACTTAATAATAAATAAAATAATAATATTAGAAAGTTTATTCGATCAAGGTCGATATAACTTCAAAAATAATTAAAGTTGAATATAATTGCGGAGGAGACGCCTCATGGAGGGTTGAAGGGGCCTATGACGACTCAAGTCTTTATCCCCACCCACCGCTTGGTTCAATCTCCGACTGAAAATTTTTTTTCTTAACTATAAAATGTGTTAAAACTATATTTTTTTACGATGGGTATCTATTTTTTTAAATAGATGTTTAAAATTTTGTTTTTGGTTAAAATAAGTGTTTAAAATTTTATTTCAGTTGAATTATGTGTCAAAATATGTGTCTCAGTTCACTTTAAAACAAGTTAAAAAATAAAATTTTAAGTACCTATTTTAGTAAAAAAAATACTTTAAACATCTATTTCATCAAAAAATAAAATTTTAAGTACTTATTTCAGTAAGAAATATTTTAAATGCATAATATTAAAAAAAACATAATTTAAACACTTATTTTATAGTTAAGCTTTAATATTTTTTTTCCAACAATTATTAGCAACTCATTTGACCATTTTATTTTGTGTATTCTGAATGTATCCCTTTATTATGTTTGAAAATTTGAAAATTTATTATTATAATTTGATTTGATATTTTTTATCTTTATAACATCGTTAATTAATTAGCTAATTAATACGATTAATATTAGTGTCTATTCTGATTAAAATTGTGAATTAAAAAAGCATTCTAGAATCTAGCTTGTCATGTTTAGGGGTGAGCGCGGTTTTATCGAATTAATCGATTGAACCGAATATTTTTTGTTTAATTAACTTTAGATATGATGGGTTAACGGTTAAAAGTTTTTTTCAAACTATGATTATTGGTTAATTCGGTTCAAAATCGGTTAATTAATCGAATTAACTGAAATTGTTATATACTAAATATTATATATATTTAGTCACTGAACTTTTAAATTTTATAAAATGATAATTAAGCTTTATCTAATTAACACAAAACAATCATTAAATTTATTGAATTATTACAAAATGGTCATTAAACTTTTCAAAATTTATCAATATTTTATAACATGCAATGATCATTTTGTAATAGTTCGATAAATTTAATATTTTTTGTAACTTTTGAAAGCTCAATGGCTAAAAGGATCATTTAGCATAGTTTAGTAATCATTTGTGTATTTTACCCTAAAACTTCTAACAAATTTCGGTTAATTCAAAACCGACCGAATTAACCGAAATCTATTAGACTAATAAGTCTCAAAAAAATCGGTTTGATTAATTATTAAAGAGAAAAAAAATTGATTAATCCAATTCTGACTAATTCGATTTAACTACCAATTGAATTAACCGAATGCACACCAATAATTATGTTAACTTTTAATGTGTTAGAACTTAGAACGATGTTCTTTAGGGGGGAAATGTCAGTATTTTAACGAAAATCATTATTACTGTTAATTATCTAAACTAACCGATAAATGTTGTAAAAACAAATGAATCAAATCATAATTTGACCTTCAATTTTCATTAACATTTAACCATAATATTCCGAGAATATTTTGACGTCAATTATTTTAAATTTATCATTTTTATTTGGTTAGTAATTAGTATACTCTTTTTGTTTGAAAGTGGATGTGTGTACTTTTATAATAATTATAGATACAATTTTTAATAAAAGGGGAGTCATGTAGTGCTTGGGTGGGGCTCTTCTCTTTCTCAAATTATTTTGGTATAATTTCATTTGAGGTTCCTATTAATTAAAATAATATTTTTATTCAATTTTATTTTTAAATTTAAAAGCTTAATAAATACATGTTCTTCTCGATGTTTAATTCGAACTCTATCTCTGTACATTATCAGTAGGGCATGGAGATTGCTATTGTATGAGTTGCATTAAATATATGTGAATATGTGATGTGGAAGTTATAGAAATTCATACTTACATCATGTCCAACCAAAGTATGCATTATGCAAACTGGACCCAAAATCCTCTTCCCCATATCCTTGTCTTGTCACCATCCATGCCCCATCATTCATTTATTTTTTATTACAAAATAAGTGTATAAATTATACTGTTTTTTTTTTTAATTTAGGTGCTTAAAAAATATAATATTTCATTTTATTATCTTTTTAAGATGATCTGTTAAAAAAATCGTCATCTAACGAATGCTTAACATGTGATTTAGTTTTTAATTTCTTATA
>JAGYYJ010000676.1:0-75012 GCA_019671005.1 Hibiscus mutabilis | reverse complement strand
TGCTGATTCAGCTTTAGCGGATGTATTTGAATTTTGTTTTTTATTTTTATAAGGTTAAAATTTTGCGTAAAATTAATTTTATACAAGTTTATATATTTACATTATAAAAAATTAAATTTTAAAATTTTAATTTAACCCTAAAAAAATAAACCTTAAATATTATATCCTAAATTTTAAATACTAATTTTAAATTTTAAACCATATAACATAAACTCCTAAACTTTAAACCCTAAAACTAAAACCCTACAAATTTGTATATCAATTTTTTCCTTTTTTATAATTATCTTTATTCAATATATTTACGGTATATATCATTTTTATAGTCCATGTTCAGATTTGTAGCTTTCCTCTTAATAACATTATTTTTAAGATTCGAATTGAAATTTTTTCATAAGAAAGTGATGTGTATTGTCATTGTAAAATTATTACGAAAAAATAAGAAGGGAAGTTAATACCACATTGGAAAGAAAATGAAGGTTATGGAAATTAGAGTATAAAAACGACGATGTTTGCACTATTAGATATGTCTTTGAGAAAAGTTAGTGCCATCAATTTTTATAATCTAATCTGTTTGATTTACAATCGATTTTATATAATGAAGTGCCCTAGTTTACCTTACTAGGCTTTCCATCCCACTAAATTAATAATTTGATAGTTAATTTGTACAATTTTTTTGTTAAATCAACAATATTGAATGAAAGAAAGATTGTTAGAATTGGAAAAAAAAAATAACGATATTTAAGTGAGATGATAGAGGTTTTTTATTTTAACCAATGATCAAATGTTCGATTCTCACTCTAAATATTTAAATTTCTAACTCAAAAAGCTCCTAAAATGAGTTTTTTCAAAAAAAAAAGAAGAGAAATTTTACCCTAATCCATTATCACAACCATCTATTTACCAAATATCTAAATTAACAAATTTAACTGGTAAAACATCTAAAAATATTTTAAACCTCTAATTTTAACTTAAAAAACTATTTACATGACCATAAATTTTACCGAGCATTCATTTAAAAAAAATATCACACTCATTTCAGTATGATTTTGTTGTCTTTTTAGCTTAACATTATATTAACATATAAAAAGAAAAATGTACTATTGTAATCGTATCTTATCATTCCAAAGAAATAATATTTTAGTATTTTTCAAACTGAATTTGTATGCGGATAACATGTAAGCCAAGTCCATTATTGACTTTATATATACAATAAATTTTCAAACTAGATATTTAAATTTGCAGTACAATCAAAATTTTCAATACTTGAGTGGTCCCACTAGAGCGTTGTTATTTTTAAAATATCTAAATTCGAGCAATTTATTTACTCGGTGTATATGTATTTTTAAAAGACTAAAGATAAAAAAACATGTACTATTATATAATTACGTCAAAATGTTAAAAAAAACTTCCACCTATATCAAACCTTTTAGTCTCTTAAGGATAAATTTTAAAATTACAGGTAATTTTTTATCAAATGTATATACGTAGTAATCTTTGACATTGCTTTCTCGTTGTAATTTTTTTAAAGTAAATCTTTTGATGTGTTCAAATGAAAAATACTTCACTACAAAGGTTACCGGTCTTTGTCCAAATGGCAAGCTTATTTTCAATTTGGGACATCCAAGCTGTCAACTTTCACGTTGCTTAATTGCTTTACTCTGTTTCCTTAAATATACAAATTTATATTTACCACGTTTAATATTCCACAGTGATGGTGACGGTGCAGTTTTGCTGGAATGTGGTTAAAATATTATTATTTTTAAATATTGTTTATAACTTTATATTTTAAATAAATTTCAAAATTACATATGAACTGTGTAATATAATATGAACTCTAGTTTTGTATAGTTTTATACATTGACTTTTTTATGATTCTATACTAATATAAGGTTGCATTTGTATTCACATTTTTTACGACTCTATTTTAATACAATGTTATATTTTTTACACATCAACAAGATAGATTTATTAATAAACAAAAGTAAAACAAAAACATAATCTAATGAAGTTTTTTAAAATCTCCATACAAAATAAAAAATAAAATAACAAAACTAAGAAGAAAAGATAAGTGTAGCAACAATCAGACCAGACACTTTTCTTTGTACCAAAATTTTTTTTTTACGGTTCATTGTAGAGATGATCCATGGATAGTTGTTAAAATACGAACTATATGAAACCCCAAAATCGACAACCATCTTTCACGACAATTCTCAAAATCGACAATCAGTGTACTACATGTTACATCGAACCAAAAAGGGGTGAAACTCTACGTGACCACCAACAAACATGAATCAGAAACAAACGCTATGAGGATCGCCGTACGAACACCCAAAGCCCGCATAATTAACTATAGAAACGTGTCATAAGGCAGATATGTGCTATAAGGTAGCCACGTGTCATAATGGCAGAGAAAACGTGTCACCGAAGCAGAAAAAACGCAACAAAAATTGTGAAGAAAAAAATAAATAATAAAAAATAAAAGAAATATAAACCATCGACGGTCGCGAACCAACACTAAAATTGATGCTACCGCCGATTAGGCAAGTGACTAGAGTACAAAAAAGAATAAAAAAAGATACGAACTGCTAGAATATAAGTTTTTATTTGTATTCACTTTTAAATATAGATAAACTCATACACACCTAAAGACTAAGTTGCTCACACTCGGGTCACCAAAGTAAAATAGGTCACATTTTACCATTAGGACCACTCTTTAAGTTCTTTATACATTAAAATTTTAAATTTAATTTGATTAAATTTTCACATATCACTTGTAACACCCCAGAAGCTTAAAAAAATGAATGAAGGGGTTATTGGTTGTGGGAATCAAACCCACAACCTTAGGATACCTTGGCTAGTGACCCAACTAAATAAGCTAAATAGCTCTTGATATTTTAATCTCCCCAATTTTTATTTGAATCCTACCAGTCCTCTTATTAAGGATAATTATTATCTCAATCTACCTTTTCACCTACCAAAAATTAATACCATTAGATTCAATATACCATATTTTTCTCTCCCCAGACCCCAATGGGCTCGGGTTAACGCCAGTATATGATACCGTTCTGGGGAACCGTATCATGGAGTTTGGTTGGAGGGTAGTTATGTTATGGAAACTTGCATACGTATGAACATGTCTTACCGAAATGTTTTCATATGCTATTGATATAAATGTTTTTACTTGCACTGTTGGAACACATTGAGCTCTCTAGCTCATACCCACTCTTTCTCCCTTTTCAGATATTTTGGATAGGCTACCATGTACCTGACACTTGGAGGATCGACACATTTCGTATTCTATATAGATTGTAATGTTTCCATCCACCTTTTTGTTATTTCAGGGCGACATGTGCCTATATTTTGAAATATATGACATTTTGTTACGATCTTTTGATACGTTACTTGATGTTGCCTATTGTGTAATCATTGTATGTTAGGTTTATAAGATGACTTTATCACTTTACGTAGATTTATAAATATATATATATATATATATATATTCAAATTAAATACTTGAATATTTGACATTTTTTTAATTTAGATATTTAAGTTGAGATGTGCCCCTTTGACTCGGTCCTTCCGCATAGGTCGGTCTAGAGGTTATATCACTAATATTATTGTCGATACAACATCATTTTTTATGATAATAAATGAACGTGTTTATACTTTAAAGTAATTTTTTATACACATATAAAAAGTTATAGTAGTTTGTGTATTTGCTCTTTAAAAATTAATAAACTAAATTCCTAAAACCTTAAAACTTAATTCATAAATTATAAACCCTAAAATTCTAACCATAAACTCTATATTATAAATATTATAAACTAAACCCTCAAACCATAAACTAAAATTTTAAATTCTAAAATAAAAAATTGTATATTAGGCTATACAATATATATATATATATATATATCGAATAGTTTTCTAAATTCTTTAAATGTATATATGATGGATCATTCTGGCGATTTTGCTTCAAACTGAACTGGTGCTCTAGAATTCATGTCAAGATCCAGCTCAAGCTAGACTGTTGTGTTATATAAGAGGAAAGTATTCGTTTGTATCAAAGTCAAATATTTATATGTACAATTGTATTGTACGTAAAACTTTATGTATATAGTTATATTATATCATATTATAGTTAAAATGTCAAGTGACACATTAAAATTATTTTCTTCAATGGTATCTAGATGAGCTCTGGTATCGTGACTGGATACGTGAGTCTAACATTTCGGCGTGATGAGAACAAAATGGCAGATATATTAGTTAAGAGTGTTATGGTTGATAGTATGGAAAATTTTTATTTATGCTTTGGTGCCGGTTTAGCTTGGTCCGTTTTTGCATGAGGATCGTGGGCATAACTAGGTTTCACAGTTTTATGTTTATGTAGGGTTATTCAGTTGAACTCTATTGATATGTGTATTCTTTTTTTTCTATTTAGGTTTATGGATGTTTTTAATGAGACACATTAATATTTTTCTATGTATAATACTTACGAATGGAATCATATCTTTTCACACACAAAAATACAAAAAATAAAATAATTACAAGAAATTTTATTAATCTTCAAAAATTATCTTCATTAGAAAAATAAAAAGTTTATTAAATAAAGAAACATAAGATATTAAAAATAAATAAATAAATTTTAAAATAGAAAGATCAAATATAGGTCATTGGAGGGTGAAATATTTGTCAACGTCGATCAGATCAACATATGGATGATGAATAACTCTGAAAAAAGAATGGAAATAATGAATCCAATAAAAGAAAAAGTGAAAAAGAGAAAAAGAGAGAGAAAATTGAGTTAATATTAAATTGAGGCAAGAGAGAGAAAATAGAAAATCGAGTTAATATGAACTAGTAATAACTCTTAAGCCTTTACCTTTTCTATTTTCCTATTTAAAATGAGTTAATATTAAATAGGAAAATAGAATATTAGATATGAACTAGTAATAAATAACATAGAAAAGGTAAAGGCTTAAGAGTTATTTTTGCTCTTTTAGTAGTATCAATTTATCGATTTCGTCAAATATGGTATTTTCGCATCAATTTAGCTCTTGAAGTAGTCGAATTACATCATCATTTGCCCCTTGACTAGCACTATAACCCTAATTTCTAAATCTCAAACGCTAATAAAAAAATTTATCAATCTAAAATGATTATAAAATATAAAAGTATTCTTAAACCCTAAATGGTAATACAATTCGATTACTTTAGGAGTCAAATTGATGCAAAGATATTATAAGAGTGAAATCAATAAATTAGAACACTACATGAGCAAAAATAGCCCTTGAGCCTAAAATAGCCCTCAAGTCAAAAGTAAAATTATAGTGTATTCAAAATTCAATCTACTAACAAACTTTAAAAAAAAAAAGATTGAAAGTCTCATTTTTTTTAAATTACACAAAATATCTCAAATTTTTTAGGTATCTCTCAATAAGGTGACCCTTAAGCTGACAATAATAATAATTAATTAGAACTATTGTTCTAGGATTAAAAATGAAAATGAGAAATTATTGGTTAATTTTTTACTTAAAGCTAAAATAATCTATTTTAGATTTAATGAATGTGTTTAAATGATTACAAAGTTTTTTTTGACATGTCTGGCATCCTGCTTTACTTAATAAGATTTTAAAATCCAATGGACCGAAGTCATGTTGTTGATAACTGGCAAGCATCAAATTAATTTTATGTGGGTCTGGTTGCCGGGCAAGGAAAATGAAGTATGCCTCACCTTATGATATGTACATTTGACCAATAAAAATAATTGACACTCAGTATGAACTTTTGGGTACATCAGTTTAATAATTTTGTAAATAACAATTGAAAAAAAAGAACCATTTTCGAATAGAACGACAACCAAATTCATCTATTTCATTTGACACATACCTGAAATGATTTTAAAGTAAATATTACTTTAAATTGAATTGTCTAGCCGCCAAGGTTATTCTTCCGCGCACCTTATTTTTTTTGACGACAATATTAATTTTAATATTGATTGTCAATAATTAGTGTTTTTTAATTTTTAATTTTTATATTTTTCATCTTTATTTTTTATTTTTAATAAGAATTATTTTTATTAAACGTTTTTTCTATTTATATGACACTTTTTTTGTTATTTGACAGATTTTCGGTCTATTTAATCAGATGTTGACCGATATTTTCGTTTATTTCATGGCTGGATTTGATGTCGTCTCGACTGATCAAGATGGTGCTTATTTGTTATGATGTTGATATTTTCTGCTTTGGACATTCAAATTGAATCTGGATACATGGCTTGCATTCGTAGACAGTTTTCACGACGCTCGGCTCTGATTTACGGTTGTTGTTGATATTTCAGTGGTTTGATCCCTTTTGTGATTTATTTACCGACATAGTCAAATCTGTTCCGTATCTATATTTTGTTCGAGTCTTTTGGTTGAGTTTTTTTAACCCTTTCTTTTTATGGTCTTTGTATGATCTCAAATAACTAATTTATTATATCAATGATTATAAAAATATTTAATTACATATTTAATTTACGATTATATTTATAAGCCCTTATCATAATCTCTAATATTTTTCCTTTTTAGTAAAACTAACCGTTTCTATTAAAAATAACTTTAAATTGAATTGCGAAAACCTTTCTATGTAACTTTAAATTCGAGTCGATAATATGGAGGTGGTGAACTTGCTGCATCAAGCTCCCTCGCATTGCTTGTCGAGTAAAGTTTAAAAATAGTCGTAAACTATTTCAAAATGTATATTTTGATAATTTAATTTTTAAATATCGTAAAATGAACATTAAATATTTGATGTGACAGTTAAAAAATTTATTAAATATTTTATTTAGTTATTCATATTTATATATTTAATCAATTCAATTTTAATTCGAAATTTTAATAAATTTAGCCCTCATTATTTATATATTCCATTAATTTGATCATATTTTAATTAAAAATAAATTAATAATTTTATTCTAATTGAAAACAGGATCACATTAATATAAACATTTTAATGATTTTTAATTAAAATATGACAAAATTAATAGAATGTGCGAAAAAAGAAGCTAAATTTATTGATTTTTTAACTGAAACTAAATTAATTAAATGTTTAAATATAAAAAATTAAACGTGTTATTATATAAATTTTCTTTATTGTCACATCACCTTTAAATGATAGTTAGCAACGTAATGGTCATTTATAACTAAATCATAAATTTAATACCTATTTCATAACATTGGAAAGTTGAGTGATTGTCAACAATTTCTAAAGCAAGTGGTTAAAAGTTTTTAATCAACACCTCCTCTCTCCCCTAAATTGTGAGTTCAATACTCATTAAGAGCAAATTTCTCTTCTTTCTTCTCCTATATATGAACTGTTCAAAAAAATTAAGTGACTAAAATGAACATTTGAGATAGTTTAAGGACTATTTTTGAACTTTATCCTTGTTTGTTTTAGCCTAGAGTGGGACCTCCATGGCCCACTCTATTGTCATTCAATTGTTTCATAGGTTGTAATGGATAAATTATATCATAAGTCTGTCTCGCCATGTCATCTATGATCCAAACTAATAAAAATGACAAATTTAAATGATTTTTTTATGTATCTTTTTATCAAGTGAAGATTCACTCATATTTATTGTAAATTAAATTTAAAAATTAATTTTTACTATGTGAATCTTCACTTGGTAAAAAGATAATATGAAAAGTTTAATTAAATAATTGATTTTTATTTGTTGAGACTATAAATGACATGACGAGACAAACTTATGATATAATTTCTCGTTGTAATAGCACTTTACCTATCATTTATCATTCAAAATAAATAATATAAAAACATTTCATTAAACAATTTATTACTTCCCAATATGACAAACGCGTAAGCGTTGCATAAATTCGTATACAATAATGTGGATTGTGTCTTGATTCATGTTAAATAATAAAAACGTCGTTGTACTAAGAAAAAGCAAAATGATCAATCAATTTTATAAAGAGAAAACTAATAATGTGTTATGTTCATCTTAGCTTAATTTGAATGGTAACATTCTTAAAATATTAACTGCTTTCATTAAAAATATTTTATAAATTTTCAAATATTTGACCAAATACTATTTTTAATTTTTATATTTTAAATATTTCAATTAGTTTATCTTATAATGTTTTATTTAATATTTAAATAATCCCTTAAACGTTTTTAAATAAACCAATCAAATCCTCAAACTTTCTATAAAAAAATCATCAAATCCCATCTGTCACGTCACCATTCATACATTAACTATCACATGGTCCACATCAATAATATTATAAATCACGTCACTACAATAACAGTCGACCAAAAATAATTAATCAAAGAAATCAACTTATAAAATATATTTTTTAATAATTTAATTGAATGTAAAAATATAGAGTTGCTTATTATACCCTCAAACTTATAATTAACTACGCCTCATAAAACTATAGTTTGTTTGTTTTTTTTCAATTGTTGCAAAAAAATGATATATTTTATTTTTTTAACATACAAAGATCTTTATGCTCTCTATTAAAAAATTATGCTCTCTAAAAAATATAAAGGTTTAGGGGCGTAAAAATTTTTTAAACTTAAAAAAAAATTGTTTAAGATCTCGATTTTTTGTACTTAATTAAGCTTTTGAGCCAAAAAATTTAATAATTAAACCTCTTGACCATTAAATTTTGATTTTTTTTAATATGTTGGTTCAATGTGTTGTGTCACAGTATTTACGCTCGACATTTTCAAAAAATATTTATTTTATTTAAATTTTTTAAAAAAATTCTAAAAATTATAAAAGACTTATAAAATATATAAAAATATATATTTTTAAAAATGTGTAAATGCAACATGACAAGACTGTAGTAGATTATATGATGATAATATCAAAAGAATAAACTGTTAAAATTTAATGGTCAAAAGACTTATTTGATTTAATTTCTTAGTTTAAGAGGATAATTAATTAACTTTTTAGTTTATGGGCTTAATTGAATCCAAATTTTTTTATAGATTTAATTAATTTTTTCTTTAAAATTCAAGTGCTTTTTACACCTTCAACTAAATATAAAATATAGAGATTGAAATCAGGGGCGAACATAAAATTTTCTTGGTTGGCTTTTTTAAATTAAACCCACTTAACCAATTTTAATCTTAGAAAATTGAACCGAAAACTTTTTTTAATCAAAACTGACCTAATTATACCAATATAACTTCGGTCTATTCAGTTGATTAATTCGATTAACAAAATTAATAGTTTAGTTGAGAAAAATAATTTGGTGGACGGTTTGGACTTTGCTTTTATATTTGTAAATATATAATTAAAATTAATATAATATATACAAGAATTTTTTCGTGTCAATTTAAAAATTCAAAAATCGATGACTAATTTAATTTGTCTATAACAAAAATGGTAAAACTTTGATACACTTTTACCTTGCAAAATACAAATTTTAAAATTTTAACCCTAACATCCTCAACTCTAACCCTAACACCCTAAATTCTAAACCCTAAATTTTAAATACTAACCTTTAATTTAAAGTCTTAAACCCTAAACCCCTAACATTTAAATCCTAAACTATAATCCTAACCCTTCAAATTAAAAAAAAACCGTGTACACTTTGAAGTTTTTCCTAACAAAAATCGATAACCAACATAACCAGTCCTATCAAAGTGTAATTCACAGTTCACACAATAATATAAGGGACCAGTGTAGTAATTTTACCCACAATGCGAGAGTCAAAAGAGGGATGAAACTTATGTAAATTCAACTTAAAAACAGGGGCAGTTTTGGAATGTTTAATATTGTAATAAAACCAGTCTTCCCGTTCGCTGAAAAAACTATCAATTTCGTTTTCTGAGAAAACAAAACAAATTAAATTAACAGCCACAAAGTTTTTCTCTTCTATAATCTCTCTATTCTCTAAGCAAAGATCTACAAAAATATATATATAATCTCATAATTTTCCTGAAATTACTAAAAATAATAACAAAATCTCGAATTCGATCCAATGGCTTCTCGTCGGCGTATGCTTTTAAAGGTCATAATCCTCGGTGACAGCGGGTAAGCTTTATAATCGTTTTCTCTTATTTCAGTGTTCTATATTTTACATATTAGAATTGAAGATTTTGTTAATTCTTGTGCATTTAATTACAAATGTTTTGCTGTTCCTTTTGTCTAATATGCATTTTCTTTTGATTTTTGTTTCCAGGGTTGGGAAGACATCTCTCATGAATCAGTAGTCTTTGAAACTGAAATCCTTAAAATTTTCTTTTTCCCTTTATTTATCTCTTGAATTTTGCATGTTCAATTGCCGGTTCCGATGTATTAGTTATTGTGAATTTTATTGGAATTAGGTATGTTAATCGTAAGTTCAGTAATCAGTACAAAGCGACGATTGGAGCCGATTTTCTGACAAAAGAGGTTCAATTTGAAGATAGACTGTTTACATTGCAGGTAAAGAAATGGTCATTTCTTGATTTATATGTTAATGTTTGCAATAGAATTTGGTTTCTTTTGTGCCTAATTATGATAATGCAATGTGAAATTTACATCTGTTTAAGTATATTGTCTGATTTTTCCGTCATTGAGTGGCTATGCCACCTTTTTCTGTACTTTGTGAAGATTTCAAGTTTGGTTGAGAATAGAGATAATAAACTTATTTTTCTGTACTTTGTGCATGAAGATTTTAAGTTTGGTTGAGAATAGAGATAATAAACTTTATTTAGACTTCTTAGTGCCGATACTCGTTTTTCTGCTTGTGTGCCTAGATATGGGATACTGCCGGGCAGGAAAGGTTTCAAAGTTTAGGTGTGGCTTTCTATCGGGGTGCTGATTGCTGTGTGCTTGTGCATGATGTTAATGTCATGAAGTCCTTTGATAATCTTAACAACTGGCTAGAGGAGTTTCTGATTCAGGTATTATTCTATCCACTGGCGTGTAGAGTATTTTAATTGGAAGAATAACTAATGCTATTTTTTGGTTGAGTGTTCAGGCGAGTCCATCTGACCCTGAAAACTTTCCGTTTGTTGTGCTGGGAAACAAGGTTGATGTTGATGGTGGCAACAGCCGAGTGGTAAGATGTATTCCACCCTTTTGACATGCCTTTCTCCCCTCCGTTTTTTGCCTACAGATTTCTCAGTATCATATGGGATAGTGGATGTGTTTTCTTAGTGTTGAATGAGGTTATTTCTCTCTGGTTTAGGTTTCTGAAAAGAAAGCAAAGGCATGGTGTGCTTCAAAGGGAAATATTCCGTACTTTGAGACCTCTGCAAAAGAAGGATTCAATGTTGACGCTGCATTTGAGTGCATAGCCAAAAATGCTCTCAAGAATGAACCTGAAGAAGAAATGTAAGTATATGCACAAGTCCATGCTTTCTCAAAAGAAACACGTAGCCTTATAAAATGTTTACACTGATGCATCTATCTTCAAAGAAATATAATAAAATATTAAAGCAGCACTTAACAGAGAGTAATTTGACACTAGGAGATGTATCTGACCTTCTATGATGGACAAGCTTACTTCAACCGCAATTGAATGCTCTTCAGATTAAGACAATTTATTAGGAACTTATTTTGTGGGTTCATCTTGAATGATGACCTATTCACACACCATTATTGGCCCGTTCGCCGAATGGCTTCAAGTGCTGTGGGGATTCACCACACTGGAGCCTTGTTTGGGGCCATAATATCAGTGGCGCTTTAATGCATTGGATGTGAAATATGATGGGGCCTATGTGTGACAATTTGACATTGATATTGGAGTAACATAATTCTGTTTTTGAACTGCTTCGTTGTTAGAGTTCTTTCTTGGAGAGTTTTGATTTATTTGCATGTGATTCTTTCAGTCTTAACAGGTAAGACTGATCATGGGATCTTGTCAAAGTCGAATAAACCAATTGAGCCCTTTATCGATCAAAGGCTAATCTGCAGGAAATAGGCGTTTTTTCTAATATGAAGAATGAATTCCTCGTGATATTTGCTTTTATCCCTTATATTTGTCTGTCTATATAACGAATAGTTCTCAGATGCGTTAAATATAATTTCCGTATGCGTGTGTATATGCATGTGATTCTATCCGATTTGTCGAGATCGGATTACCAGAGACTTTGCTAATTGTTTGTGTTTCAATGCTTGGGTTTTTTTTTATGATGAAAGCTACCTTCCCGAAACCATCGATGTTGCTATCGGCGGACGACCACAGAGATCTACAGGCTGCGAATGTTAAATGAGTCATCAGGCGGGGGCTTCTTTTTTTTTTTATCAAAATGCAAAAAACAGGTGCAGTCGATTTCTGGTTTCTATCAGTTAAAGTTGCAGGTTCTGACCATTAGTAGTAATAAACTAGGGATGATGTAGTCCTATAAAGATTGGATTTTGTGTATCATAAGTTGGTTGGAAAAGAAAAAGTTGAGGTGATCCTCCTCTTGTCGATTTCTTTCAATTCACTACAAAAAGAATGATTGTTGCTTAGTCAATAGTCATGTGAAGAAGTAATTGTACCATGTCTCTCACTTCCTATGTTATGTCAGTTATATTCTGTAATAAATGTTGTATTCCTTTCAATCCTAAATTAAAGCCCACAATTAAAACTCATAAATCTTAGTTTTTAGTTCATAAGTTCAAAAATTATAATTACTTAAATTGAATGTTATTTTTATTATTATTTAATCTCTAATTTTTATAATATAAAATTAAGTATCTATAATTAAGTCAGTGAGAATTATATTTTATTTAAAAACAATAAATTTGGTTACCTATGATAATTGATTTGTTTTTTTAAATTATAATATTTCACTAAATTTTATCAAAGCAATGCTGTATGAAAACAGAAATATTCTATATAAATAAAGGGTAACTATTTGATGCACTGACAGTGGAAATTTTTAAATGAGTTTTAATTTTAGGGTTTAGGAACTTAATTTAGGGTGTATGATTTAGGGGTTTATGTGTATGAGTTTTGAATTTAGGGACCGTGGTTGAAATTTATAATTTAGAGTTATAATTTAGGGTTTATAGATTAAAACCTAAATCATCACCATATTACCCTACAAAGTAAACCCTAAATTCTAACCACTATCCTTAAATTCTAAATCTCTATACCTAAGCCTCTAAACCCTAAACTAAACCCCTAAACCCTAAAATTAAGGCGCTTGTGAGAACTGAAAGTTTTCACCGCCAGTGCATGATATATTTTCTCATAAAAAATATTAAAACTACACATGAACGTTGATAAAACATGTAATACTATCTAGAATTATTACATAGAATTTGACTTGATGTAATTGTATACATGAAGTTTTAGTTTCATTTAATTTTTATAAATTATTTATTGACATAACATCATTTTACGTTAAAATATTATGTATACAAATGATTGTATTTATTAATTATAATCTAAATTATTATTAATTATAATCTAAATTATTATTTTTTATAAATATTTTTATAATATTTTATAATTTAAGTTATAATTAGTGTACTATTATAAATATTTTTATAATTTATTATTAATTATAACTTAATTTATTAGTTTTATAAATGTTCTTATAATAATCTATAATTTAGATTATAATTAATAAATATTGTTATTATTTTAATTCATGTTATGATTGACATTATAAATATTTCTTAAAAAATATTAATCTAAATTATTATTTCTATAAACATTTTTATAATATATTATAATTTAAGTTATAATTAATATATTATTATTATATTAATTAATGTTATAAATATTTCTTATAAATCATTATTAATTATTAATCTAAATTATTGTTTTCATAAATATTCTCATAACATTTTATAGTTTAGATTATAATTGATATTATAATAATATTTTTATAATTGATGTTACAATTAATATATCTATTTGAAATAATTGTAACTAATTTTAACATGGTAAACTAAATATTTTTTTTGTCAATTATATATATATTGTCAATTAATATTAGTGACCATTTATGTAGTTTCACAATTAATAAATGGAATAACTATATATTTTGTACTTCACTTTTACCTATTTTTTTTATTTTGGCATCTCACCTTTTTTTTAGCAAAATGGTACATAACGTTACATTTTGTTACCCTCCGTTAAAAATTTAACAGCATACTGACTAGGAGAGAGAAAATCATATGTGGCATGCTGACAAGGGGATGAAAAATCACACATTGCAAACCGCCACATCATTTTCTCTCTCCTAGTCAGCATGCAATGTGTGCTTTTTATGATTTTAGTCAACGTGGCATACTGACTAGGAGAGAAAAATGACATGACAGTCTGCTACGTGTGATTTTCTCTCTCCTAATTAGTTTGCCGTTAATTTTTAACGGCGATGTAGCAAAATATAAATAAAATATAATGTTAAGCATTATTTTGTCAAAAAATATATATATAAGTACCAAAAACAGAAAAAATGAGTAAAAGTGAGGTACCAAATATGTAGTTATCCCTTAATAAATTTGAAGGGTTTTTAGTATGTAATCTAAAAACATTGCTAGCATAGTTTTTTTAGAAAGGTTCTTCAGGCAATTCGAGATCTCAATTTTGGGATCCCACTCTCATTCTGTCTTTGAATCAAGGTTTCATGTCATTCTGAATTTTCCAGTTAGAAAATCCTGTTCTTCCCTTTGTCTTCTCAAACATTTTGAAAAAAATCCATGGAAGCCACGAGAGGGCGAGAATCGACGGGGTTACTTGACAAGATCATCCCTCCACGCCTCGAAGACGCGGGTCTCGAGGATTGCGCTCTTCCGCCGGATTCCATACACGAGGCCTTCCTCAAAGCCGCCTCCGCCGTTAAGTCACGTTCCGATACCCTCTACGATTCCGACGATGAAGTGGAAGCCGGATTCGTAGACAGCGATCCATTCCCCAACGCAGTGGTGGTCGCAGGGTCTTCGTCTTCCCCTCCTCCTTCGGGCTCGGTGGAAACTAACGAAAGGGTCGTCGTGAGTGGTGGAGAACCGATGGTCGGAAAGGGTTGTCTAGCTGATGAACTGAACGGTTTGAAGATCGAAGATAAAGCGAAAAAAGAAGAATGAAAATCAAGACGATGATGAGAGGAGAAAGGAAAAAACAATTATGGGATGAGTTTTTCGTGTAAGATCTTCTTTATGCTTAATCTAGCTCCCGTTTGTACAATTTTTCTTGAACAGTTTAGATCTTGCTGCTGTTTGTTTTAGCTAAAGCCATGGAAGTTTATGCAAACAAAGTCTTTATTCTTGCTCTGTTTTGTTTGAAATCTCCCCTACATTGACATTCCTAAGCAAAATCAAGCACAAAGAACCTCTTAGGTCGTCTGTACATTTGTTTTATTTCCAGGAACAACTCGAAAGACTAAGCAAAACAATAAACATTTACACCCAAAGGAAAAGGAGAGGGGGAAGGGGGCAATAGAACATCTTCAGAGCTCGGCGAGCGATCGCAATGCAGGAGATTGTGAATCATTGTTCCGACGACGATAAAGTTTCAGTCGTGTGTGCACGCGTCTTTCTTGAATTTAACGAGTTCGATATTTATAGAATTGATGACCAGAGGGCAAGAAATTTGTTTCCGGTGGCTTTGTTCTCACGAGTTTTCCGACCACATTCCCTCTCGACCGGACTTCGAACTTAAGTATCAACGGAACTTCAGCAGCACCATTCTGTGCAACTGTTAAGCTTGATCCAGCTCCATAAAGTGGCACCTTTTCCCCTTCCAACGCCACTGATATGGTTCTGTGGCTCTTCCTTGGCTGATAATATTTCAGCTGCAATAGATTCGATAAAGATTTTAATTTCATTGCATTACAAGCTTACAATCAAACGTGCCCGGGATTTCGATGAATCGTATTCGTACCTGACCGGTTACGACAGTGATTTCAAGGTGCCGAATATCGTAGCAGGGTTGTAGACACAATAGATAAATGGAGAAAGACAGGGTTCGAACTGATGACAGGGTTCGAACTGACATGAATGCCGAATATCGTAGCAGGGTTATAGACACTCATCTTCAAGGTGCCATTGATGGTCAACAATCTTGTTGGAACCCCTGAGAAATCTGAGCCTTCCCCAACAAAAATGTTGTGCACTGCAAAGCTCTGCAAAAGACGTGTATTCTTCATCATCAAATCAACTCAACATAAAAAAGCAAGTGATTGCATTGCATTGCATTTGCATTTGCTTTAAGCAAGAATAGACCGACATCTCATTGAAAATTTCAAATTCTCGTATAATTTAGGTATTTTATTTGTATTTTCTATTAGTAATTTAAGTTTACACACTAAAAATTTTGTAATTTCACACCCAAAGTTTTTAATATAACTTCCTACAAGTTAGCACCTCAATATAAAATCTTGTGTTTGTTTTTGGCTCTAAAGTTTTCAAATATTGAAAGTTGATTCAAATGATCAAGATAAATAATTCACTTTTCGTACATTTCATTTGCTAAAATCCATTAAGACAAAGTGCTGAATTATACTATGATTTATTTTGTGGGTGAGTTTGTTGTGCAGCAGTCCAAACAACGGTCAAACTTAAAATGTTACCAAAATATATAATATTTTAAATTATAATTATAAATGTTTAAATCATGTAACTTAAAATGTTACCCACACAACCTAAAATGTTATACATTTTTGATAATATTCTTTGCTGCAACCTTATTATCTCATGCACAATTTAAAATGTTATCTAGGAACAACCTAAAATATTATAGGTTTCGATATTATTTTTTTGTTGCGTGTTTTTAATTGTTATTTAGGTTGTCTTTTTTTAGACTGCGTTTTTTCCGCTACATGATGAAGGGAAAGATTGTTAGATATCGAATTTCAAATCTAATATTAACTAATATTTTAAGATAAACCACGATTAGCAAATGAACAAGTGGACTAAATCTACATACCTTGACAACAATTTAAGCTTTGTAAGGCCTGCTGGCACCCCAAATAATCAAACAAAACACTGTAAACAAAACCACAAAAGTCAAGAGAGCAATGAAGGCCTTATCCTCAAACTCAGCATACGACCCTTCCTCCATTATCACCCCACACTCCGGCCACCCTTTATCATTCCTCTTCCGGCCACCTTTCCTCCCGGAAGACGACCGGAATATCCCCGAGAACCGGCTCGCCGACGAGTTCCTCGAATGGCGTCCGACAGATGAAGGGTGCGAAGGCGACTCCATGGGACTCGGCTGCATATTTGACGACTTGTCGCCGTCGTGAGAGTCTCGAGATGGACTCTGAACATAGTATACCGGACGCTTCGGCGACCTTGACGGCGACGACGGAGCTAGGCTCGTGATATCGGATTCCGACTTCGTAGACAACGTCTTTTTTCCTCAGAAATCGAGATTTTCACTTGTAAAAGTTGAAATTTAAGATAGAGATAATGATAAGGAAGAAGAAGAAGAAGAAGATTATAGAATGATGAAATAAGCAACAATTCAGTTCACTAAAACTCTCTGTTTCCGTCTGTTTCTCTCTTTGTTTGTGTCTTTTTGTGCTTGCATACAGACAGTAAAGTAACCAAGAGAAAGACAACCTTTTTTTTCCTTTTTTAATATCACACCTAGATATTTAAATTGTAAATATAATATGTTTTATATTTTTCGTCATATTTAAATTAACTTTTAATTTTCACTAATTTAAAATATTCGAATAATAAACAGCTAAAATCATTGGATGAAAATAGCACAAATTTTAAAAAAAATATAAATTTGATAATTTTTTAATATAAATATATCATATTGTGTTTGTCATATTATTTTTATATTCATTAAATATAAGCCGTTTCATTTCATATTTTGTGTATTTAAAATAGGTTATATATAAAAAAAATTAAAATAAAATAAAAAGGAGGGTAGAGGATGATGTAATTTAAGTAGAGGTTTGGGGTTGGGGTTTGGGACCATAGCAGGCAGTTCCCACTGAGTGGCAGTCTCGGGAATAAGTGTCGGCAGCCAATTTTTTTTTAGATTAAATTAAAATATTGATGATCTATTGTGTATATTAAAGGAGTAAATATATATTTTCGTATTTCAACTCCATTTATAAAAAAATATAACTTGGTAGTGTTTTTTTTTCAACTAGTTACTTGAAATTAATTTTTAGGTTTAAATTAATATAAGAATTTTGTTTTATGATTCAAATTGTTTAAATAAATCAATTATCATAAAATATTAATTTAGACCAAAAATGAAGTTTAGGTATTAGTTTAAATAAAAAGTTCAAATTCATGTACATAATTGGACTAACAAATTAGAAACAAAATTAAATTTTAAAACTAAATTTATTTATCTAATTGGTTCATAAAAAAATATGTAATAATTATACTTTAAGGCTTCGTTCAGGAATAATTTAAAAACGAAATTTTAGGTGAAAAACAGTGAGAACAGTAATTTAGGAAAAAGCTGAAATTTTTTGTATTTTAAAATTTTGATTTGGAGACGAAGTTGAATATAAAAGTCGATTGAAACGGTAAAATTTATAGGTCATTCGGCACAATTTTTTTCATTGACAACTAAAAATTGGTTTCAAAATAGTTCTTGAGTGTATCCTAAGTGTACATATATATATATATATATATATATATATATATATCCTCTCTAATTATTGTAGATATGTGACTTTGAGAATCTGACAACTGCCCTTTTTTCCTTAGGTTGGGACGGGGTGAAGGTTTAGATCAGTGATTTTAAAGCGAGACAGCTTAAAATGATGTTATACAAATTTTTTTATAAAATTAATAAAAATTTTAGTATCAATTTTTATATACATAATCTGTAAGTATTTTTATATATATTAAATTTTTTATTAATTTTGTACATTTTTTTTGTATATACACAAAAATTAATACTGGAATTTTTATAAAAATTTACTATAACTTCATTTTAATTTTATTTTAAGCGTCTCATGTAAAATTTTTTGGGTTTAAATGGACAAAGAAAAGAAGAAGAAAAAGAGAAAGAGAGGACGTGATTAAAATTAAAATTTAATTTTCAATGTTTAAAATATTATTATAAATTTTAAAATGATTATAAGTTAAGAATTTATTTTATGTATGGTAATGACGTATTTTTAAGTTTATAATTGAGGGTTGATCGAATTTTGAACTTAATAATTTAGTAAGACAATTAGAATTATCGGGTTAAGTTGTTTTTGGGCAAGTTTAAAGTGTGGCAGAGTTGTGGTACGGTTACAGTTTAGTACTAACTGAAAATGTTACAAAACACAAAATTTAAAAACAAAAATGTTATACTTTTTGATAACATTTTAGGTTGGTTGTTAAGTATCAAAATTTAGTTCCGAGTTTCAATACTTATAACTTCTGATAACATTTTAAGTTTTTGTAAGTATCGAAATTTATCTATAAATATCGATATTTATCGTGAGACCACCAACCTAAAATGGTATAAAAAAGTATAACATTTTATGTTGGTAAGTAAATTTCGTGTGTTATAACATTTCGATTGGTGTTGCATTGTAGTCATACCATAACATTGATTGCAATGTATGCATTGATATCGATGCTAACGTTGATTTAGCTAGAGTTATGCACACAACAGCGGACAAAGTCCCGGCTTTCTAGTCAGAAAGTTTCTCAAAAGTCATTTATAACAGACATTGATAAGTTTTTTTGGTCACACGCCCGTATAAAAATAAGATTCTCAGATATCTATCATATTTTCGATCAATAAAAATAATTTATTTTATTATATTTTTCATATCACTAATTTAATTAAATTTAAAATTTTAATAATATTTTAAATATGCGATCAAACGACATGAGTAAAGATTTACTCGTAAATATAAAAATAAAAAATAAATGTGATCATTTTTTATTAGTTGAAACTTGACCGAGATAATGAGAAGAGCTTATAAAATAAATTATTCTTATCTTTCTATATTTTTATTTAAATTTAGTACATTAAAATTAATTAGAAATTCAATCAATAACTAAATAAAGAACATAAGCCAGCAAAACTGAAAAGAAAAAAACAAAAATGAAAAGTGCAAAAACGGTTGTCCTTATGGGCAATGAGACACAAATAGAGCGGAGAAGAAAATCAAAGGATAAAAAAAGCCCTTATAAAAAGAGATCAACACAAAAACGTTGCAAAACGTGCCAGCCTACCATCTTACTATTACCTTCTTCTTTTTGAGAAAACCCTAATATTACCTTGTTCGTACGTAATATATACTCCTTCAGTTTTGTAAAAAATAAAAAACCCTTCGTTTCCTTCACATTTTTCTTTTTATTTCTTAAGAAACTGGTTTTCAGACATAAAATCTCAGACTGGGATTTTTTGTTTCTTAGGGAGACAAAAAGAAGAAGTAGAGGAAACATGTTGGAAGGAAAAGCTTTGGTGGAAGACACAGATATGCCATTGAAGATGCAGCTGCATGCTATGTCTTCTGCTTCTCAAGCTTTGGATTACTACAATGTCTCTGACTGTAAATTAATTGCCGGATTCATAAAAAAGTTTCTCTCATTTTTCTTACCTTGATGTAAAAACAAATCACTTTTTATAGGGGCAAAGCTAATATTTGGAGCCAAAGGCAAAATATAAATATTTAAAGGCGAATGGACAAATTTATAAATAAACTAATTTTTAAAAAAATTATATAAGGTGATAAACATGAAAAAAAAAATTAGGCTGGGGGAGCTAGAAGGAACAGACGTCATTCTGAAAATTTAAAATTCGTATATGATTTATAATTTTTTCTTAGATTTTTCTATGTATTTTATATTAAAATCTATTTTCACCCCATCTAAAATTTTATAAATTCTTCCGCTGAATTTTATAAGTTCATTCCCTAACATAAAACTTTTATGTCTGTTCCTGTTTTCAAAAATTTGACTAAATTTTTTGATTTTTGGGATTCAGGAGTTTGACAAAAAATATGGGGAAAGATGGCAACGTGTGGTGGGTTCAAAGTTTGGGTGTTATTTCTCCCATTCTAGAGGGACTTTCATTTACTTTACAATGGGGAGTCTCAATTTTCTTATCTTCAAAATGGCTTCATCTTCCATCTCCCATTCCCATTGATGCACACGTTCAGGTGTGATTTTTTTTTAATGTTTTTTCTTTTATTTCTCCATTTATCTTTTTTTAATAACTTATGCAAAGATTAATCACGTCGAATTGTATAAAATCATAAAAATGATCGTGTTTTTATAGTCTCGAACTTGTAATAATCCCACACAGTTGATTTAAATGTTTGATGATATTTGTATATATTTTGGTATAATATGAATCAAGGATGAGCAAAATTCGACTAAAAAAATTGAACTTTTCGACTCTACTTAACACGAAAAAATCGACTTAACTAGAATCATAATTTTATAAACTCGACTCGAAAATTTTTAAAAAAATATTTGAGTTATAAAACGTGACTTCGAATAACTCAAAAGTTTTAGTAATTAATGGATTAGTTTTCAAGTTCGAGTCGAGTCCTTTAACTTTACCTAATATATGTATGTCGCAAATGAAAAAATATATATGTATATCGTATATGATTATAGAAAGTCATTTAAATTGGAACCAATTACTACCATGACATTATAAATATCTACAACTAAATTTGAACAGAAACTCGAACAACTCGACTCGAAAAATTTTCAAATAAAATTTAATTTATAAAATAGGATTCTTAAATTCAACTAATTCAAAATTATTTTACTCGACTTGAATCGATGTAATGTTTACCCCTATAAATGTTTCGTTTGTTACCTTATAGAAACTTGCACCAACAATGCTGGTTCCAATCTATGTTAAATGAGCAAAAAGAGAAAACTGCACTTAAAAACTTCGCAATATTGTCCATATTGAAATTTATATGTTAAATGCTGAGTTTAACTACAAGATCATACAACTTCTTTGAAATTTATTGCTAACTCTTCAGTTTATTCCGGTGCCGACATACGATATCGACTCGGCTTCTTTCCATTCCGATTGCTTAACCGAGGCTGCAAACCAGTCGGAAAAAAATAGAACGACTCAGTTCCTTTAACTAATGCAATCAATAAACACTATGTATGAAAAAAAATTGAACACATGCTAAGGATTGGGAGAGAGTGACATTACTGTTGGCAGTCATCGTCGGAGGGATACAGGGGCACGGGGAAGGGGACATAAAAACAAATTACGGGAAGCTTCTGCGCTCTATCCGGCTTGTAATCGTCGTGCATTGCGATCTTGCGAATGCATTTGCAGATGGTCCGACGAGTTTCGCGGTGGGTAAAGTCGAAGGAATAGTATGTGAGGTACAAACCGTAGCAACATTGCCGATCGGGTTGGTCTACTTCACCAACCAAGTATGGCTTGCAAAGGTCTAGGAAACCATGTACGCAATCCTCGCATGTCGCTGCTCGAGGACGATGAAACGCCCTCACGGAGTTGGAACCGACGATAAAAACACTACCACCGAAACCCTGAGAAATGAAGAGAAACGCATCATTTTCTTCTCCATTTTGCAACTTTTTTTTCACTATAGAAAAAGTATGATGAACAGATTTTATACTGAATCCTTGCTAGTTGCTTCTCTTTTGAGTTCATAGGCCTGTAAAGGTAATGTATTAATTCACATGATTAATGTTTAGAATTATTAATGTATTTCCTTTTTAGAGTTCATGTATTAGTGCTCATAATCAATGTCTAGATATCATGTATTAATGCAGATAATTCACTTTTGGAGAGTAGTTGTGTTCTAATTAAGGGTGAGTAAAACTCGACTAAAAAAATTAAAGTTTTTGACTCGACATGAAGCGAAAAAACTCGAGTCGTCACGAATCAGCTCATAATTTCACAAACTTGACTCGTCATGAATCGGCTCATAATTTTATAAACTTGGCTCAAGTCGGAAAAAAATTTAATAAAGTTTGAGTTATAAAATAGAAATTCGAATAACTCAAAGTTTTTAGTGATGAGTAGATCAGTTTTCAAGTTCGAATCGAATCCCTGAATTATGCCTGATATATGTTGTACATATGTATGGATTGTATATAGATGTAGAAAGAAGTTTAAGTTGGAACTAGCACTAAAACTATGAAGGTTTATCATTAAATTTGAACAAAAACTCGAACATCTTGATTCGACTTGAAAAAGTTGCAAATAAAGTTTGAGTTATAAAATATAACTCATCTACTCGACTAACTCGAAATTATTTGACTCGGCTCGATCGAATGGTCACATGTATATCTAATTTAATTATTTGAGTGGACTCTCACTTGTCATTAAATTTTATTGATAATTATTAATTCTTAATATAAACTAGTTCGAGAGTATATAAGATTAGAAGTAATTTTGAACTCAACAAGTAGTCCGAAAAAATGGATGTTTTTTTATCTTAAGAGAGTTTAACCGCTTTGTCTGTAAGGCGTGTGCGCATTATCAAATGACTGAAAATATATATAAACAAATACTACCTTATAACCAGCCACCTTTAGATTCTTAAAAAATTAAAAGTAATTTTTAAATCTAGATCAATTATAAATTAATGATTGCACAACTCCTAAAATCTAATCTACAAATTCATAAACCTCTAAATAAAACCCTTCACCCTAAAATTAATGATTGCACAACCTATAATTCAAAATAATTTTCTAATATTAAAACTGCTAATGAATTATAAATTCCATAAAACAGAATAAATATTTAATAAATTATGTCTTGTTTGACTTTTAGACTTTGTTTGGTTGGGTGGAAAAATAAAAATATGGAAGTAAAGTGGAAAGAAAACAAATTTTGAATGTGGGAAAGAAAAATAAAGCAAACAAAATTAGAGGGGAGATTATTTTCCATCATCATGTGTAAAAGTAAATCATTCTAATTTTAAAAGAAAAATTGAGACAAAATAAGGAGAGATGCGAATTAGTTGAAAATATATATTTTTTTCAAAAATTAATTTTTCTCTTATTTTTTAACTCAACCAAACAATGAACAGAAAGAAGAACAATAAATTAATTCAATTTTTTCATTATTCTTACCGAGTACACCAATATAAATGTAAAATAATAATTTTATCTTTTCATTTCTAATCTATTTAATTTTTCATCCTCTCAATTTTTCGTTCAAAAATATTTGTCATCCTTAAAAAAATCAGTCTACCAAACAAAGTTTGATTGAATAGCATGTAATATGTAATATGACATCTATAATATATATAATTGATATTTGTATCGTATCTTCTTCATATTATAATAATAGCTTAAGTGTGTTTAAGCCCTTGAAAATTTGAAAAGATCTCAATCAAGCCATTAATTTTTCACCCAATTAAACCTGGTATTATGAAATTTCATTAGTTCACTCAGTTGATATACAATGACAGATAAATTTAACGGTTTTTTTGAATCGATTAATGTCATGTATTGCGTTATAGTGTTATTATTTGATATTTTTAGAAATTTTTTATTTATATTTTAAAAAAATCTAAAATCATTAATTTTTTTTAAAAAATATAAATGTCAATTGAAAAAATATAGTGTTTCATGTGACATTAATATCTTTAAAAAGACCTATTAAAACTTAATGATCAAAATTAATCAAAGAATTTAATTAATTCATAAGCTAAACCACCTTAAACCTATAATATTCTACTCCAAAAATTACTCCACAATTTATTATATTTAAAAAAAATTAAATAATTACACCTAACGTAGGTTAATAATTTATTTAGGTTTAACCGTCAGAAACGTACTTAAACTATATTCTCTTTTTTCAATTTGGTGCTTAAACTTTGTTCCAGGTTAAATTGACGCCCGACGTTTCATTTTGTTACTAAAATCAGGTTTTGTATCACGATTGTTGAAAATTTTCCATTATCGAATCAGAACATGACATATGACCTATTTTTTGTTAACTTCTATAGTTTTTATTTTTTAAAAATTAGAATTTTTTTAATTTTATTAAAAACCCAAAAAATTATTTTTATTTTTTAAAAAACAAACCCTAAATCCTTAAATTCCTCCATCCGACCACTGATTCAACCACTATCGGCCACCATTGTCTTTGTTGGACTTCCACGCCTAAAAACTACATCATTTTGTCGTTAAAAATCAACGAATGAGTCGTTGATTGCACCGTCGACGAAAACTCAACAATGAAAAAAAGAGGTTGATTGGGTTTCGACTGACGGCTAGATGGTGGAAGATGTCAAACAGTGAAGTACATGACGTTTGGACAATGAACAATGAACTACCAGCGCGTGGGGATGTCAGACTGTGAGAGTAATGTGATTTGAGGGTTTGATTGAAAGAAATTAAAACTTTGAAATTTTTAGAGAAGTTCAAAATTTTAAAGTAACTCAATTTTTTATTAAAAAAAGTCATGGATCAGTTTTAATTTGATGACGAAATTTTTTAAATACCGTTGGCTAAAAACATTAATTTGAATAACGAAATAAAACGTTAAATACTAATTTAACTTGGAACAAAATTTAGATTCAAACTAAAAAATAGTAGTATAATTTAAGTACCTTTACGACGTTTAAGCCTTTGTTATACTATAAATTTAATCTGATTTCTGTAAGTATAATTAATAATTAGTGGTGATATTCTAGGTATTATGTAATGCAAGTAGGTGTCTGATTTTTAGCAAAGATTTGACTATGAAATTAAACTTGAACCATTAGTTGTTAAGTATTGTAGTTAATGAAAATAGACCCTTTGGAGTTTGGACATACATAGAATAATCTAAATTTGATCTGCTTAGGATTGTTATTCTCTTTCCCAAGTCCCTGTCTCAAAAACATGCACCCCACGTTCTTCCATGTCTCAAAAATGGAAAATCCGACACAACTTTACATTCCTCTCAATCTCCCTAAAACCCCCCATTTTCTCAATCCAATCCACCATTGTTTGGAAGGGGAGAGATTCTCAAAACCAAAACTAGTTTTTCTTTTCTGCCATTGTTTTTCCCTTAGTTTCTTTTCTCTTCTTCCATACACAACACCATGCAGCAAATACAGTCGACCATATCGACAACCTTAAAGATGGTTGGCGCTGTTGAAAAGGACCAAGACAGTTTGAAGATCGGTAGGTTCTTTAAAAATTTTCGGGGCAAGGGGCAGAAGGCGGCGAGGCGTACGCAGAATATGAGCGTCGACAAAGGTGGCGGCGGGTCAGAGGAGGCAGCCGAGGGTGAAGGTGAGAACCAGGGATCGGATCCGCTCTCATCGGATCAAGACGACGCCGAGGCGAGGCAGGCCATGGAGAATTTCATTGCCGCCTGTGAAGCCAGAGAAAAGCAGCTATTGAGTGGTGTGTTTCGTATATGCTTTCTTCTTTAGACTAGAAATCATGTACTTAAATTGCAGTTAGAACTGCATGATGTTTATCACAATTGCGGATATAATTAATGCTATTGTGGTCAATATTGCGGTTGCAGGCCGCTGTTTAATTCCCTGCATTGTATTTGTATTGTGTTCAGATATGGAGCAGATGAAGGAAAAGTTTGCTAAATTACTCCTAGGAGAGGATATGTCAGGTGGAGGAAAGGGTGTTTCATCAGCTTTGGCACTGTCAAATGCAATTACAAACCTTGCTGGTATGGTCCATTTTCCTGCTAATTTAACAATGGATTTTGGTCTAATCTGTAGAGAATTTCTCATCAATGTTTTATGATCAATGTCTTCTGTGATTCCCTTGCCGGCTCTTAGCTTCCGTTTTCGGCGAACAGTCGCGTCTAGAGCCGATGACAGCCGAAAGGAAATCGAGGTGGAGAAAAGAGATAGATTGGATCTTTTCTGTAAGTGATTGGATTGTTGAATTTGTTCCCTCTCAACAGAAAAACAAGGATGGATCCAACATGGAGGTATGCTACCCTCTGTCTCTCTGCGATCGGAGCAAATTATTTGGTATATCGATATTGATATCTATATCCGTATCTGCATCTTCTTCGATTTTAAGATAATGATCACGAAGCAAAGAGCAGATCTTCTGATGAACATTCCGGCCCTCCGGACACTTGATACAATGCTTCTTGTAAGGGCTATTTCTATATTGAGCTTAGATTATCTCAGTGATGACATAAATTGAACAACAATTTAGTACCTCATTACAATGGTCAGGATTGTCTAGATTCTTTCAAAGGCCAAACTGAGTTCTATTATTTGTCAAAAGATGCCTCAAATGAAGAGAAAGGGAACGCCAGAAGATTAGATGATAAATGGTGGCTGCCTACAGTCAAAGTTCCCGAAAACGGTTTGTCGGATGCGGCGAGAAAGAACCTGCAGAGCCAAAAGGAATTGGTAACACAAGTGCTTAAATTGGCAATGTCGATCAATGCTCAAGTTCTGTCGGAGATGGAGATCCCGGAAAACTACATCGAGTCCCTCCCAAAGGTAAAAACGAAAGATGAGCATGCCAAAGTTACATGATTTCCATGAAATGTGCTGCCATACATGATCCATTGATTAATGTGTTTTTTTTTTAATGATTTTTGTTTAGAATGGGAGAGCTAGTCTTGGTGATTCGATCTATAGGAGTATCACAGTAGAATTATTTGACCCTAATCAATTTCTATCAGCCATGGACTTATCATCAGAGCACAAGATATTAGACCTCAAGGATAGAATAGAGGCATCCATTGTGATATGGAAAAGGAAGATGTTCCAAAAGGACGGGAAATCGGCGTGGAGTTCCGCTGTTAGCTACGAAAAGAGAGAACTCTTTGAAGAGAGAGCCGAGACGGTTTTACGCATTATCAAACACCAGTACCCCGGAATTTCTCAGTCGGCACTCGACATCACCAAAATCCAATACAACCGGGTAATTATATAATTCCTCTTCTGTTCGAGTTCTCGTGCACGGGCGTGCGCACACATATATCACCTATGCACTTGGACTTTTTTAAGGTTATATTGTTGGTAATGCAGGATGTAGGACAAGCTCTCCTAGAGAGCTATTCGAGGATACTAGAAAGCTTGGCCTTTACCATCTTGTCCAGAATAGGAGATGTCCTCTATGCTGATTCTGTTGTTCGAAAACTGAATCAAACAACAACCAAGAGCCTGCCGAATTCGGCGAATCCGGGGTCAGGAAACGAGGGGGAAAAGGGGAATTTGATCACCCTCTCGGACTTACTTACATGGAGTGCGGAACAACTTGAGATCGACGAGGAAATCGTAGACTGCAAAGAAGGGAGATCCAGAGAGATTGATGAAAAACAGATGCAAAATCTACATTCAGTGACTACCAAGAAGACGTATGTTGAAAGCTTGGGTGGGGTAGGAAGTCCAAAAGAACGCCATTAATGGAAGCTTAGTGATAGAGAGACCGAAAAGAGTTTGATAGATTCTTTTCCATGGATTCCTTTTGTACATAGGGAAACCAAGAGAAAAACTAAAACTATGGAGCTTAAAGCATTCCATATATGTGTATCATATGAAAACAAAGAACTGAGTAGTTTGATAACCATTGAATATGTTTTCTTTAAATGCCAGACTCTTGCACCTAATGGTTGTTTGCTACCATTGATTGTGAATTTCTACACCTTGGTCATATACTCATATTCAGAGTTTTCGGGTTATATCTTATTGAATAAATTACGTAAATTATCATTAAAATTTGCTCTCAAACTTATTTTAGTCGGTGAAGTTTTAAAAAGTTTAATTTACTCATTAAAGTTTAAATATTAAACGCTTTTTGTCACTCATCTGTAAATTTTTTGACGACGTCCATTTACTGGCAAACGAAAAGACTTCTTCAAGATCTAAACGATAAAAAACTTTATCGGTATGAGAAAAACAACATACTGAAAAATGAGCTCCATCTGGCGGTGAAAGAAGGAAATCAAAGAGAGAAAATAGAATGTTTTTAGCCGATTCGTGAACTTTAAAATACTTTTTGATAAAACAGAGGTCGAATTCAGGATCATGGGGCCGAGACGAGGTGACTAGTGAAACTTAGAACCGAACGACTATCATCTACGGCTGTTTGAGGTTTTAGAGTGACCAAAAACATTTATTCTCTAAACTTTAGTGAATAAACTAAATGTTTTGAAATTTTAGTGACCAAAATAGGTTTAACAGTAAAATTCAGTGATGATTTACATAATTTACCTAACTCATTTTACCACCTCTAATCGAACGGCTCTCACTGTCTACTAATAATATATCCAACGGTCCCAAATCCCCAACCCCAAAAAACCCAATCCATAACAGGAAAAAAATAAAGAAATAAATATTCCCTCAATTCCCTTATCCCCTTCTTCTTCAACACCAAAAAAAAAAATGTCAATCACTTCCTCTCTCCAATCTCTGAAACTTTCATCGCCATTTCTCAATGGCTCAACTTCCCTCTCTCATCTCTCAAAACCCAATTCTTCCCTCTCTCGCCAGCCCCTAAAACCCCCGTCTTTTCTCCCTCAAATCAGGGCAATGAAGTCCATGCAAGGCAGGGTGGTTTGTGCCACAAACGACAAGACCGTGTCCGTGGAAGTGGTGCGCTTAGCCCCGCACCCCAAGTACAAGAGGCGTGTGAGGAAGAAGAAGAAGTTCCAGGCTCATGACCCGGATAACCAGTTCCAAGTCGGTGACTTTGTGCAGCTGGAGAAGAGCAGGCCTATCAGCAAGACCAAGACTTTCATTGCTGTGCCTATTCCGAGTAGGACCGGGCAGCCCCGGAAGGAAGAAACAGGGGAGCTTGGGATCCCGTTGGAGTCTGAGCAGTCCCAAGAGCAGCAGCAGCCGGCTTAGTTGGTTTGGTAAATTTGTAATCTTTTGCAAGTGAAATTTAAGTGTCCCAAAGACTGCTTTTTGTTAACGTAACGATTGTTGTTCCCATTGATTATGGGTTGTTTATTTGGGTTTTTAATGTTCTTGGTGTTCTATGTTTGTTGACAACAACTATGAGTTTACAATTGATGTCTCTATTGAATCAAAAGGCTATTGTGATCAACCATTTCACATTTTAAGCTGGTCTTAATGTTTTTGCATTGTGCAAGATTCCATGGTTAGTTTGGCAGATGGGGAGCTGTTTCTTAGGATTTGGAAGGCTATTGTAAGCAAACAGCCACCTTCGCATCGTTGTTGTTCGTGTTCAGAAGTGATCACTAACTGCCTCGATATGAGTCTGTCGGGGAGAATGGAGACATCCGGTGATCACTGACTGCATACCGGTTATGTTCACAGGAGCAAAAACCACCATTGATTCGAAAGCATTAGTGCAGCTGTCTTGGAGCTCCCACATGGTATTTCTCTCTGGACTTCATTGTCTGGAACATATAACATGATGCAATTTAGATGATGGATGACTCAGAGAGAAAAATCCCAGATTTAGTCTGGGAAAATTCTCTGCTGGGAAATGGAGAACGTACATGAACTGTTACCGAAGTGCCGCGATCTTGCCGTTTGGCCAGGTTTGCAATGGACTTTACAGTGCCTCCGTTTAACATGACATCCCACTACAAGTTTACAGAAGAAAGGTGGTGATATCTAGTCGATTGTCATAAACTTGTACAAAAGAAAAGGGTTATATTAGACTATTATTACGTCATTGCGACGGATTTCATCCCTCAAGAAAGACGGGCAAACCAAGCCGAAGAAACTGCACAGACAATCACCCCAGGAGGTTCACTAGGGTCGTTTAATTTTTTTCCTTGAAGAAACTCTAATGTCTTCCCCGGTTTTGCTAGTGACTTGGTTCCAAGTATGATAGCTTGATGCTCCAATTGCATGACAAAAGCTCAATGTCATTCTTTGCGCCAACTTTAAAATGCTCTTCCTACTCGTAGATTTGGTTTCAGGCTTTTAGTTGCAAAAATTTCTTTGTTGAAACATGTAAATTTGTTAGTTCACCATAATACAATGGGGTGAATTCTAAACTTTACCGGTTGAATCCTTAGTTGCCATGCAGAAAACAAGCCGCTCACACTGAAGTTGCAGTGTTGCCATCCAATGCCTCGCACCAAAGGCTAGACCATTTCTGACCACGGTCCGGTACAGGGCGTGAGCAACGGTTTTCTGGCACTCGAGGTGTTCGGTTACCGGAAAATTCAATTGAATTATCCGCGCATCTTGCTTTAAGCAAAGAAGAAAGTTGGCAAATCTGGCATTTACATATATTATGATTACCTTGCAAATGGCCATTGGATACAATTTGTGAAAATTGAATGAAATCAAAATTTCATGTAAACAATTGCATCAAAATTTTATGCATAGCATTGTACATTTGACCAAAATTCATGTATAATTTTAATATTTATTCTCATATTATATATTGTTTACGAGGACAATATCTATTCAACGACTTCGATCATAACAATTTTGTATGCTACAATTAGAGATGGTAACAATTTTGTATGCTACAATTAGAGATGGTAATGAGGTGGGATGAGTAAGATTTTCTTGTCACCATCTTATTGAAAGGTTAAATTTATTAAACTATCAGAATTAAAATGAGGACTAAACTGGTAGAATTTTTAAATTTTAAAAGTTAAATTTATTATTTTTTAAACTAAACTAAAATTAATAAAATATATAATTGTAAAAATTAAAACTGTTATTATATCATATCAAATCATCTACTTTGTCAATTTTTAGCGGTCTATGACAAAAAAATATATATCATTAGTGGCCAAATTTGCAGAAAAAATTTTGTGACTAAAGTAGAAAGTATTTAGTACTTTGGTGACCAATGGTGTAGTTTATCCAACAATAAACATCCCAGCGGGAGAAGAAGAATAAGAGCCATAAATTAATAAAATAAAAAAGGATAAGAGCCATAATAAATCACTCTGATAGAAAAAGAATTTCTCTATTTTCGCCGCCTGACCACATAATTTTTATAATTATTATTTAAAAAAAGGTGTCTCTCGATCTCAGTTTCTCTTTTAGCTGCAACTGAGGTGGAAACCTTAAACTCGGTTCTCTTCTTCATGCTAATATATTTCTTCTTTTTCATGGTTAATCTTAACCCTTTTAGACTCCAACCAAAATAACCCACTTTTCAAAATTGCTTTTTTGGTCCTTTTCTGGCAGGTATTTTCATGGCTTCCATTACTGCAAGTCTGCTCCCGCCATTGCTTTCACAAGATAGAAAGACCCTTTTCAGGACTTCTCAGAAACCCCTAGTTTCTTATACCGGAGGTGTGTTATTCACTTCATTTATCCTTAAAGCAACTGTCTTTTAAGATTTTACTGTAAATTTGAATATTATGATTCAATTTTCACTTGGGTTGTCTTTGGTTGGTTCATAGTTGAATTTGAGTCTATATTTTCATAAATATTTTACCTTTTTATGTTAGTTATTGATTTTTATGAGATATTTTATGCTCTTAGTTACATATAAACCGAGACATAAGTTGAAAATGAGGTTTTGGGGAAATTAATGCAGGGCTTCTGCTAAAACAATGGATTGCATGTGTACATGTGTGTGTGAGAGTGACATGGAAATGAACAATTATTGTGGCAGTCATTGGTGTTTAGAAAATTAAACTTAGGGCTAGGCAGAAATTCTCGGTTAATTGTCTTCGGTTCATTCTGCCGTCTGATTATCGTTCATGCTTCAAGGCCGGAAGGCGGAATGGGATTCAACTATGTTAATCATTTGGCTGTTGCAGTATAGGTACAGAGCAATTACTTGAAATTGGAGTTAGGTGTTTAAGACTTGTCAGTGGGGGGTTATAGAGAATCGTTTTTAGTTTCTGTGATGTTGATGGGAAACTTGATTCGTAGCTGAAAAAGTTTGGCAATTAGGTTCTGTATTAATTGCTATATTCCATGCTTTGGGTAACTCACTCTTTGCTCTTGTTGCCTGATTTCCTTGTATTGCAGGGAGGCGAAACTATGCTGTTATTGTGAAGGCTACAGGTGATAGCTCGGAGTCTTCAACCGCTCTTATTGAGTCTGTGCGAAATGTTGTAAGTTTCTCTCTCACAGACAAATAGTTGTGTATTATTATCATGATTGCACTCCATATGTGCTTGAAACGTACCGAGGGAAGAGTGGGTTTGGTAAGTACTTTGTTTAAGAAATAACAGAATCTCTATGCTTGAATTTCGTATAAACTTTCATATTTTCATTTCTCCTCTTGTATTTTCCAATGCTGTCTTCTAGTTTGATTTCAGTAAAGCAAGGGAAAGTCTTCATCTTCGATTCATGTCTACGGCAGCAGTGTCCATTAAGGCATAATTTTTTTCTTTATTTTTTTCCCGATTTTGCTTTGATTTGTTTGGAACAGTGGGATAAATCTGATGAAGATAAGGTAGGTCTCATTGGTCTGGGATTTGCAGCTATTGTGGTCCTGTGGACGTCAACGAATGTGATTTCGGTAATCGACCGCTTTGGAGTTTCAAACCATATTTGTAAATTTTAACTATTAGAATAATAACTTTGAGCTCAGACATGACTTCAAGCTTCCTTTGACATGAGCAGGTTGTTGACAAACTGCCAATTATCCCAGTTGTGCTAGAAATTATTGGAATACTGTTTTCTACGGTAAGTTGCCTGAACACTAGCTTTCAACCGTGCTTAACATATCACCGATATATATTTATATTTCCCCATCTCTGCCGAGGCTTCAATTACTAACTAATATTTTCCTTTTTCAGTGGTTTGTTTACCGGTATCTCTTGTTCAAACCAGATCGGTAAGTAGAATCCTCGACTTTAGAGATTGCTTTATGGTAAAACCCATAGTTTTTACTTGTACACGCAAAACGATCTTTTTCTATGTTGAAGAAGAGAGCACCACCATAGGTGATTATGTGAATATTTAACAACCTAACTCTGAACCACCCCCTTTTGCAGGGAAGAACTGTACCAAATCATTAACAAGACAATATCACAAATATTTGGACAGTGAATTCTAGTGCGAAAGATGTAATTGAGGATCGACCCAGCAATTTGAATGCGGTTTGTTGCAGTGGTGTCTAAATATGGTGTAATCCTTTTTTGTATTTATGTGAAGTGTGGTGCCGTTGTACTTCAAAACACAATCTAAATACCTAATTATAAATTACCTGAAAGTTGATTCAAGGGCCTCCAGCTTCCAGTGTTCTTAGTCATGGTAACAACTGAAGCATATGTCTATTGGAGTTTTTTTCTAATTGATTGAATGAAAGCATTTAGACTAATAATATCCAATTCATACCCAAAGTTTTGCATTATGCAACTTGCCAGTTAAATGGAGAAATGTATAAAAAAAAGGCCAATGCTTCTGTGTTGTAGACAGTAAAAAAGTCTCAGACACGAACATCTTCGGACATGAACTAGGTACAGAAGATCAGGTCAGTGCAATGTAAGATTAGATGCAAGATGGTGGAAATGTTTTGGTTTCACGTTATCTGACATTTTCCCTTCATTGAGGCTGCCTATTTTATCCGGCCCTCACTCATTTAAGTATTGGTATTCAAAAAAATGAAAACCCCCAAAAAATATAGTATATGTTAATTCATTGGATCATTGTATATATTAAAGTCCAAAAATAAAACCAAAAGTTGAAAACCCAATAATATATGTGATCCATTCATTAAAAAAGAGAGCCCATCCTTTACAAACCCAATTCATTTGTTACATAAAATAAGCCCATCTTTTACAAGCCCATTCGGCTAACATAAGGAAAACCTAGGAAGCTTAAGCGTTTGAGCTGCCACCTTCATCTCACCGTTGGATCAAAATTGATCCAACGGTCTTGGTAAAACCATAGCCTTTAAGCTCTGCGCCGCACAGATCCACACCGTTGGATTCGTGAGATGATCAATGGTCCAGAATGAAGCGGGAGAGACTCACTCGCGCGTGAAAACCACGCCCACCACTCTTCGACTCCCTTGACCGTTTGGTTCTAATTTGCAAGCGCCGACAGCCGTGTTTCGCCATTCCTCGCCGCCATTCGTGGTCAAAAGTGCCATACAAACAAAGAAAGAGAGTCAATGTTCGAATCTAAGCACGATAAGGAAATAAATTCAAATCAAGCAAAAAGGGGCAAGAAATCAGACAAGAACCGGCCGACGTGAAGGCCAAGCAAGATCGAAGTAAACATGACAAGAAATCAACACCAAATCAAGCAAGAATCATCACCAAATCAGAAGAATTAAGTTAGGGTTTTCGAAATTTTCTTGTATACTTTACTTTGTAATGGCTATAAAAGGTCATCGATTCACCGATTGTAACACACACAATTGAGAAATCAAATAACAAAAGCAATTTCAGTCTAGATCAAATGTATTACGCCTAAATTTTTTCTTTTTTCTTCACATATGTTTCTAGGTAGTTTACCAATCGAAGGAGGCCGAAGCCATTGCCAAAGAGCCGAGCCACCGTCGCTGTTGAATTCGGGAGCCAAAACTGAAGGAAGCGATCGCTGGAAGTTCACCGCCGGCCAAAATAGAGGAGCGCCACGAACCACCACCAGAACCTGGAGAACACGGCGATGTTCTTCATCCAATAAAGAACACCATTGAAGGTTTTTAGAGGATTTTGAAGACGGGTGTCTGATCCATTTGGGAGAAAATGAAACAAATGAGTTGTGTTTCTGATTTTTAAGTTATATACTCGACCTGTTGGAGGAATCCGGAACCGAACCGACCCAGATCATGACCCGCGCCTTTCTTTCAGCAGTCTTCTACTTCGGCCATCACTGTTTGCTTTCTACCACTTTAGTCATTTTTCTTTTTAATTTCATTCTTCAATTTTGATTTTCCTACAATTTGATCCTTTTTATGTTTAATTTGTTTGCTCATTTTTCTTTAAAACTCCCAATTTAAAATGCAAGATATATAAATTTATATAACCTTTAATAATTTGTTTCATGAATTAAAATTTGGTTACCTTTTTGAAATATATGTATATACCTTAGGTTAATTAATATATATAAGGGTAAAAAGTAAGATTAATTTCTTTTCATACCTTAATAGTGTTTAGTAAATGAATCCTTAAGTCTAAGTTCTTCTTTTAAATAATATATTTTAATTAACTTGATAATTTCTTTAGATCATTAAGTATATTTTAAAAAAAAATTGTCCAGTAGAGTCTTTCAGGAATAGTCACTTTGATCACTTAATAATTGACTTTAGGGTTAGAAAAAAATAATGAAAAGAACAAATAAAACAATCATTTAAAAATGGTTTTCCTTGCACCATGAAAACTAGGTGTATTTTCAAATAGGGTTAATTCGTCTTCCCTTAGCCGTTGTGGGAATGATCGAGACTCATATGCGAAAGTACATTTTCGAATTTTAAAGATTAATGTCTTAATTCCTCTGCGTCTAAATTGATTTGAATTTTCTCAGTCATAAGCGAATTCAAGCCAATTTTAGAACTTAGAGATTTTTTTTATTAATCCCTGCATGCATGCATCCAGATTATGACGAAAATATTAGCGATCAAGTAAGCGTCGTTTTTACTGGCGTTGTGGGGTGTTAATCTTTCCCCACACGTAATTGTGCCCTAACCCTTGAGATTTCGTAATCTCTAGTTTGTTTTTAGGTTTTTGGTCCGCTTAATACAATAAAAAGGACTGGTGGCGACTCTGTTGTTATAGCTTGGCGACTCCGCTGGGGAATCTTCTAAGAGGGCACAACTTTTACTTGATCACGAGTTATTTTCTTTACTAATCCGTTGCATTTTGTGTGCATTTTCTTGGTGCTTTAAACTATTTGCATCATAACATAAGCCTTCTACCCGGGATTTATCAAACTTAAGTGGAAGAAAATAGCTATGCCTTCGTGAGTAACCCTCCGCATGGGCTAGTGAAAGTCTTACGGGGTTCAGAGTACTTATGCTTTCGTGAGTAACCCTCTACACAGGCATAACGAAAATGCATCGCCTTAAGCCGTGTTCGATTCGTAAGCCTGTGATGAGCCAGAATTGAACATCTTATCTACCTTGGAGTAGGGGATAAAAGCGGTTCGAGAACCCTTTTAGATCCAAACCCGCATGAATGTTTGTCTTAGTAAGCCCACCCCATCAAGCCATGTGAAACCATATGTTTTATCTCTCCACTTTATTAATTGCATTACTTTTTTGCATTTTATTCTTGAATTTATCTTATTATATATACACTAACACATTTTTATCCTTTTAGCGCATACATCACATTGTGACCACTTAGCATTCCAAGACATTGTGCAATTAGGGATCATGAGTATACGAGTTATATTATCATGTTCTGGATTCCTCCGCTCGAACACAGAGGTTTGAAGTGAGTCCACAGAGCTTCAACGCCAACATGGAGATAACGTACAAAAAAGGACCACCGTTGATCTTCCAAAACAAGTGTACATAGGTCTGCCTCATAATCATCTATCCGGATTAGTCACTGTATGGGAAAGCCTGAAAGCTCAGGATCGACCCGTGTTCGCCCAAAGATATGGGGATATAGCCCTTTTGCTCGGGGTGGAAATAGACGAGTCAATGTTGCTGGCAGCAGTCAACTTTTAGGATCCGGCTTATCGTTATTTCGTCTCCAATTAAGAGGACATGGCTCCTACCATCGGAGAATACATGGTCTTGTTGCACTTGGATCTAGATAAGCCTGATAAAATATACTGGAATAAAAAAAACTTAGGGTATCGGAAGAAATTTGCCAAGCTTGCTGGTCTAAATGTTTAAGAAATATATGCCTATGTAGCCGAGAAGAACAAAAGCCCTTGCTTCACATGTGAGTTCATCTACGTCCAAATCATGAATGATATAAAGCACAAAAGAGTCCTCGACTTGCACGCCTTATCTATTTATGGGTTAGTAATATTTCCTAAAGTTCTAGGGGTACATTGAGATAACCTTGGTAGACTTGTTAGCCAAGAAAAAAGTGAATTTCGACAACTCCAAGGGAGCAAGAGGAGAGAAATTTCGACAAACTCCAAAGGGGCAAGAGGGGGGGATTTCGACAAGAGAGAAAGCTTTGAGGGAGAGTTCGATTGAGTGGTTTTCCAAAGAGGGTTGATCGATTTCTTCTTCTTCTTCTTCTTCTTTTTTGTTTTCATTAAATTTATGGTTTGGGGATTATTCTTTGTATATCTTTTGAACCCAACCATGAACTAACTTGATTGGTTGGGGTTATTGTGTTTTGTTGTTGTGAAAAACAATTGGATTTTGTTTAGGTTTTTGAGTTGCAATTCATTTTTCAAGGTTTGTTCATTATTGGTTCTCAATCTTGTTTGCGAGTGAATTAGGAGAAGATCTCGTAACTTTATCTATTTATCTAATATCGGGAGAGTTGGATTCAAGAAACAAATGAGCATGGTCTTTATTCAATCAATTGATGGTGAAGACTAATCCGGCTTAAGAATAAGTTTAGGATTTCAACGGCTAAGATGAGCACAAGATTGATTGTTGTTCACCCTTGATTCACGCAAGGATGTATTATCAAGACATGCACAAATAGCTAGAGTTTCGACTAAGGGATAAGAAGAAACCATTGAAGAACGCTTCGCCGAACTTTGAAAGTGAATGCTCAATTGCTCAGACAATCGACCCATACTTAATTTCCCAGGCAATCGCGGGAGCATTGCCCAGGCAATCTAATCAGACAATGAGGGGGAATTGCCCTGGCAACCGACCAGGCAACACGGTAGAATTACCCTGGCAATCAACCAAGCAATTGTAACCAAATTGCCCTGGCAATCGACTAGGCAATCGTAACAGAATTGCCCTGGCAATCCGGCTGCTACTCAATCACCACGACGAATCAATCGGCTATCACACTTCAACTCACGATAACCTGGACTATTCACTCTCTTTTGATTTCATCTATTCTTTTAGTTTAACGCTCTTAGTTTACCCATTAGTTATAATTCCTACAATCACCTACTTGTATTTTTCTTTTCCAACGCAGTAAGTTAAGCAAAGTGGCCCAAACCAATCCATGTGGAGACGATACTCGATACTCATATCATTTTATTACTTGCGACGTGTATACTTGCACAATTATGTAGCACTTATTATGCGGAACAAAGTGCGCGATGATGCAAGTGAAAGAAACTTTAGGTAAGGGTGCTGAAGCAGAAAAAAGATTTGGAAAGCATCACTAGGGTAGGTTGTACCCTATAACTATTATTGAAAAGAGAGATATATTCGGGTTAGGGTTTAAGCCCAGCGTGGCTCAGAGAAGGGCTTCCATAATGAAAAACCAAGAAAGAAGGAAAAGTAAGCTCAAATGGGAGGATGTCGCATGGGATCCGATGACGTTTCCACCCGTTAATTTCACCTTTACCTCATGAGGATTTGTGAACCCACGACTTGACCCAAGAAAAAAAATGAGGAGGATGAATTACAGAGATGTTTGGCAAGTTGAGGATTAATGTGGTACTGGAAGGGCAAGAAGAAGAGGGTGGATATCTGCCAATGATTCGCCCATGTGATGAGCTTAATAATTGAACTGCATAAGAACTTCATGTAGTTTTTAAATTTCTTTTAGAGTCTTAGAAATCAATGACGTAAGTGATATTAAGTCCAAATCGAGGGTTGATTTTGAGCCACCTATATGCCCAAAAGGATGCGATGATCCTGATAATGAGGTTAAGGTTGGTATCCCAAAAGATCTCCCCCGAATGATGAAAAGTGAAGAGAAAAAGATTATTCCCCACAAAGAACAGTTGGAAATTTTGAACTTTGAGACTGAAGAAGGAAGACACAAAGTGAAGATTGGCAGTATGATCACTGCACAAACCCGACAGAGTTTGGTCAAACTCTTGCACAATTATAAATACGTGTTTGTCTGGTCATACCAAGATATGCCTGGGTTGGATACAGACATTGTGGTTGATCGCTTGCCTATAAAATTAGGGTGTCGACTAGTGCAACAAAAACTATGAAGAATGAAGACTGATATGCTCCTGAAGATCAAGGATGAGGTGAAAAAGCAATATAACACAGGTTTCCTACAAGAAACCCGATATCCTGAGTGGGTGGCAAACATTGTTCCAGTCTCAAAGAAAGATGTGAAAGTTCGCATGTGTGTTGATTATAGAGACCTCAACCGAGCAAGCCCAAAAGACAACTTCCCACTTCCACACATTGATACCTTGGTAGATAATACCGCTGGCCATTCCCTATTCTCTTTTATGGATGGTTTCTCTAGCTACAATCAAATCAAGATGTGCCCCAAAGACCTGGAAAAGACTGTGTTCGTGACACAATGAGGCACCTTTTGTTATAAGGTAATGCCCTTCAGATTAAAAAATGTTGGGGGCAACTTATCAAAGGACCGTGGTGAACTTGTTTCACGACATGATTCATCAAGAGATCGAGGTATATGTGACAACATGATTGCCAAATCGCGAACAGAAGAAGAGCACATTGTGAATCTAGAGAAGCTCTTCAAAAGATTGAGAAAATTTCAATTCAAACTTAACCCCAACAAATGTACTTCGGGGTAACTTCAGGAAAGCTCTTAAGCTTCATAGTGAATGAAAAAGGGATAGAGGTAGACCTGACAAAGTGAAAGCAATACAACAGCTTCCACATCCGCAAACGTAAAAAGAAGTTCGGGGTTTCCTAGGTAGGCTCAATTATATTGCCAGATTAATCTCCCAACTGACAGAAAAATGTAGCCCCATGTTCAGACTACTCAAGAAGGAAAATATCGAACAGTGGAATGAAGAATGCCAAATAGCCTTTGAGCAAATTAAGAAATAGTTGACAAATCCACCGGTATTAGTGCCATCAGTCCTAGGAAGGCCCTTAATCCTATATTTGTCCATACAAGATAATTTATTGGGATGTGTGTTGGGGCAGCATGAGGAGACGGGTCAAAAAGAAAGGGCAATCTATTACTTGAGCAAGAAATTCACAGATTATGAATCAAGGTATCCTCATATCGAGAAGATGCGTTATGCTCTGGTTTGGGCACTAAAAATGCTCATGCAATACATTTTATACCACACCACGTGATTGATATCTAAGCTTGATCCGTTAAAATTTATGATGGAAGCACCGACTTTATCGGGAAGAGTAATTCGCTGGTAAATGCTGCTAATAGAATTTGGCATTCAATACGTTAGTTAAAAACCAGTGAAAGGAAGCTCCATAGCAGACTTTTTAGGGAATCGCGTCTCCGACGATTATAAAGCCTTGAAGTTTGATTTTCCAGATGAAAACTTGATATGTGTCACGATCGAAAACAACCAGTGGGTTCTTAACTTTGATGGGGCCTCTAATGCTTTGGGCCGTGGTATTGAGAATGTTCTGGTTTCTCTAGAGGGTGATCACTACCCATGCACAAGTCGCCTGAAGTTTTTTTGTACCAACAATATGGCAGAGTATGAAGCCTGTATCATGGGATTGCGAGCGGCAATAGATAAAAAATGTCAGGGTCTTAAAATTCTACAGAGACTCAGCCCTGGTCATCTAACAAATCCGTGAGGAATGAGAAACGAAGGATTCAAAATTAATTGAGTATCAGAAACTAGTCATCAAATTAATCAAAGAATTTAAGGAAATTACCTTCAATTACCTCCCGAGGGAAGAAAACCAAATGGCAGATGCGTTGGCCACGTTGTCAGCAGCCTTTAAAGCAAGTGAATATACAAAAATAATTTCAGTACAAATCCAGGTTTTAGAACTGCCTGCACATTGTTACAATGTAGAAAAGGAGAAAGATGGTCTATCATGGTACCATGACATATTACAGTACATCAAGTTTTAGGAGTATCCAGCTCAAGCAACTAAAGATGACAAAAGAACCATTCGAAGAATGGTTGCATGATATGTTTTGGATGGAGAAACCCTGTGTAAAAAGAGCCGAGATCAAGTTCTGTTGAGATGTGTAGGCGCCAAAGAGGCCCAATCTATCCTTGAGGAAGTTCATGAAGGAGTATGCGTGACTCATCCTAGTGGGTTTACCATGGCTAGGTGAATCATGCGACTAGGCTATTACTGGTCTACCATGGAGAGAGACTGCATCAATTATGCCCAAAAATGCCATAAGTGTCAAATCTATTCTGATAAGATACACGCTTCACGATAATCTCTTCATGTGATGACCCCACCATGGCCCTTCTTGAGATGCGGCATAGATGTGATTGGGCAGATTTACCCCAAAGCCTCCAATGGACATAGATTTATTTTGGTGGCCATCGATTATTTCACCAAATAGGTTAAAGCGGCATCCTATGTAAATGTCACTAGACCTACCATTTCTAAGTTCCTTAAGAAGGAGATTATCTACTGTTATGGACTGCCTGAAAGCATTATCACTGGCAACGACTTAAATTTAACAAAATGATAGCTGCAATTTTTGAGCAATTCCAAATTAAGCATCATAATTTAGTGACTTATCGTCCAAAGATGAATGGGGCAGTAGAGGCTGCTAATAAAAATATCAAGAAAATAATCTGAAAAAATGATGGACACTTACAAGGACTGGTATGAAAAGTTGTCATTTGCACTATATGCCTACCGAACGGCCATACGAACATCTACAAGGGTAAAACCTTTTTCCTTGGTCTATGGTATAGAAGTCGTGCTACCAATTGAAGTCGAGATTCCTTCACTCTGTGTTTTGATGAAAGCAAAATTGGATGAGGTGGAATGGGTTCATGCACGACATGATCAGTTGAAAACCCGTGAATGATACGAGCTTACAACAAGAAAATTCACCCGAGAGAATTCCAAGAGGGTGACCTTGTTCTAAGAAAGAAGCTGCCAATTTAAAAAGATTCTCGAGGAAAGTGGGCACCTAATTGGGAAGGGCCCTATGTGGTAGCCAAGGCATTTTCTAGAGGAGCCTTAATTTTGGTTGAGATGGACGGGAATGAACTAGAAAACCCCGTGAATTTAGATTCGGTCAAACGCCATTATGCTTAAAAAAAGAAAAAAAATGAAAGTCCAAGATGAAAACTCGAAAATGGCATCTTGGAAATAGGATGAATTCAAGTTGAAAACCCGTAAAGGGGGGCTTGAATGTTCGGAAAAAACTATTGAGGGATTGACTCATAGCACTTCAGTCTTTGATATTTGGACACTTCGTCCCTCCTCTTGTTGATCACCTTTCAATCTCTAGAACTTTTCTTTTGAACCCTTTTTTGGCACATTGAAATGGGACCCTATGGCTTTGCATTCATACAACATAAGAGATTTTTGAACATTACTCTGAACGTGACTTAAAGAAGAACATGAATTTTAATGCATTTCAGTTTGAAAGAGTGAAAGAGTGGCGCGAGTTTACCAATCGAATGAGGCTGAAGCCATTGCTAGAGAACCGAGCCACCGTCGCCATTGAATTTGGGAGCCAAAACTTAAGGAAGCAGTCGCCGAAAGTTCTTTGTGGGCCGAAAGCCACATCGGCCGACGTGGATGAGCGCCGCGAACCACCACTGAAACTTGGAGAACACGACGGTGTTCTTCATCCAATGAAGAACACCATTGAAGGTTTTCAGAGGATTTTGAAGACTGGTGTTTGATCCATTTGGGAGAAAAATGAAACAAATGAGTTATGTTTCTGATTTTTAAGTTATATACTCGACCCGTTGGAGCAGCCCAGAACTGAACCGACCCAGATCACGACCCGCACCCTTCTTTCAGCAGTCTTCTACTTCTTCCATCACTATTTGCTTTCTTACACTTTATTCCTTTTCATTTTAATTTCATTCTTCAGTTTTGATTTTCCTGCAATTTGATCCTTTTTATGTTTAATTTGTTTGCTCATTTTTCTTTAAAACACCCAATTTAAAATGCAAGATATAGAAATTTATATAATCTTTAATAATTTGTTTCATGAATTAAAATTTTGTCACCTTTTTGAAATATATGTATATACCTTAGGTTAATTAATATATATAAGGGTATAGAGTAAGATTAATTTCTTTTTGACAAGCGTCGTAGTCTATCAAATAATTTAAGCCTAAATCTCACATTAAATAAATAAGACGTAGTATAGAGAAGAAGGTGTCAGTCCACAGGGACTTCGAAGCTTCTGATATCTGAAGGTTTTGATTCTGACTGTTGCGAGGCAATATAGTGAATGAGGGGGGTTTGAGCAAGAAAGCTAAAAATAACTGTAGAGAAAAAGTGAAAACGATGGAAGTAAATTTTGAAGAGTGAATTAATTTAATTAATTAGCCTTAAGCTTTGCTTCGCTTCAATTCAAATGATCATCGAAAAATGATTTTTACTCCGGATACATACCGGTTACAGTCTACAAGGCCCAACCCTTGTAAGTTGTTTTTCTCTCCAGTATATCGACAATCTAAAATCAATTTTTAGATTCCAGTTTTCTGGTTAGACTAACCATGACTATCGCCGTTAGAATAAAATAGTTTTAGAATTTTAAAAAATCCGACTCAGATTATGTTGTCTCGATGAGAATTGAATCGGATCTCAATTTCCCTTACGAATTCGTCGCTAAGTGTGTTCATAGGAAGTCGAATTTGCTACAAGCCGATCCTTCCTTCCAACTATAAATCTGAACAACAATCAAGTCAATGTGCACTTTTTGAAAAGAAAGCGAAAAGATTTTAATAGAAAGGCCGATTGCAGATCTAAGTTTTCAGAAAATTGAGAATGTAAAATGAAGTTGTTGAGTGCTTTTAATTCTCACAAGGTGAATTGAAGCTTCGCTTTAAGCCTTTGGCTAATTAGAAAATTTAGCTAAGCATGATTATGGAAGAAATCATACTTAACATAATTTTAAAATAAAGTTAAAAAACTAAAAGAATAAGAACGTAAAAGAGAGAAAATTTTATAAGCTTTAAAAGTAAAAACAAGCTAAGAACAAGAGATGATTGATAGCATACCCCAAAGGGGTATTTATAGTTTCTAAAAACCCTAAAAATTACCTAAAAAGATAAAAGATAAATATCAAAATAAAATTCAAATTTTAATCCTAAACAAAAGATAATTCCAAGTTTAAATTTAAATCCGATTGATAAGCTATCGGCTGATAAGCTATCAACGCTGCTAACGACATCTTCTAGAATTGCTGATGTGGCGTCCAGTCTTGACTCTAGCTAAAATTTGTAGAATTTTGCCTCTTTTCAGCGTGTTTTTCAGAATTAAGGACCTGTACAAAAAACACATAATAAAGCCCAGATCAGCATCATATTCAAATCATTAGAGACACAATTAAATATGAAACAATGACCATTTTAGCTACTTATCACTTTTCATTCCTTAATAATGTTTAGTAAATGAATCCTTAAGTCTAAGTTCTTCTTTTAAATAATATATTTTTAATTAACTTGGTAATTTCCTTAGATCATTAATTATATATTTTTTAAAAATTTGTCCAATAGAGCCTTTCAGGAATAATCACTTTAATCACTTAATAATTGGCTTTAGGGTTAGAAACAAAAATGATGAAAAGAACAAATAAAACAATCATTTAAAAAGGGTTTTCTTTGCACAATGAAAACGAGGTGTATTTTCAAATAGGGTTAATCCGTCTTCCCCTAGCTATTGTGGGAAAGACCGAAACTCCTATGCGAAAGTACATTTTCGAATTTTAAAGATTAATGTCTTAATTCCTCTGCGTCTAAATTGATTTGAATTTTTTCAGCCGTGAGCGAATTCTATCCAATTTTAGAACTTAGGGATTTTTGTATTAATCCCTGCATGCATGCATCCAGATTATGAAAAAAATATTAGCGATCAAGTAAGTTCCGTTTTTACGGGAGTTGTGGGGTGCTAATCCTTCCCCATACGTAATCGTGCTCCCGAACTCTTGAGATTTCGTAATTTCTGGTTTGTTTTTAAGTTTTCGGTCCGCCTAATACAATAAAAGGGACCGGTAGCAACTCCGTTGTTACAATATCATTAGCACTGATGAAGGTGCAAACGTTTGTCTATATCATGAGCTTTGGGATGATTATTGCCGCCAGCAGCTCAGCATCATGTTAAGCTTAACTTCAGTTCTTGTCTTCAGCTGCGGGAGGGACTGCTCTAACATCATTGGCCTGATGAGAACCGACTTTTGTCCCGGAAACGCGGAGAAGATAACAAAAGGGGAACATAAGAGCATCATCTACCTGCGAAAAGATTGGCAGCTTGAGCTAACACTGCAGCTTCTGCTATAATTGCCAAATCCTGAGCAGACTTTTCTAGTCTTAAGTAGATGAAAGACATTAGCTAGCTTCAATCTTGCACCATAATCAGGTGTCACCGGTTAGTTCGTTGAGTAAATAAATAATCTTAGGTTAATATAAACCTGTATGGATCTAGCAGGATGTTTTAAAAAAATTTATTATTAAATTAATACTTGACACATAACGATAATTATATTTTTGTAATTTAAAAAATCTTAAAATTTTTAATTTTTAAAAAATTCAGAAATTCTCCGATTTTCACGAAACATGCCTTAAATACTTAAAATATCGTAAACTTCAAACATCAAATCGCCACTGCTTATGTCACCAATCGTCATCTCTAAATTTATTCTTTCGGTCGTCAGACCTAATCGGTCATTTTTCTTGACATAGAGTCATCAAAAAATAAAAAATAATTTGCCAGCCGAATGTCGAACGACAAACATAAAATCGATGTTCGTCTGACACGTCGTCTGTTGTTTTCTAATATCTTCATGTTAAAAAAATGATCGACAAAGTCTGACGACCGAAAGGTGAACCAAAAAACAATGAATGACGGAAAAGCGGCGATGATGTTAAAGTTTGGGTTTGAGATATTTTAGGAATTCAAGGGTTGTTTTATAAATTCTAAAAAATTTTGAATTTTTCTAAAAAATTATTTTTTTTGTTTTTTAAATTAAAAACAAAACTATTATTATGTATTAAGCATTAGTCGGATGTAAAATTTTTCTTAAATAATTTTTAATCACTAAACACTTAAAATTGTAACAGTATAATTTTAACCAAAAAAAAGGTTAGGCATCTAAAATTAGTAAAAATATATGATACACTGGCAGTAGAAATATTTTGTTAAGCGCTCTAATTTCAGGGATTAGAGATTCACTTTAGGATTTATAGTTTAGGGGTTTAAAATTTAGAGTATGTGGTTAGAATTTAGGGTTTAGTGTTAGGGTATAAGATTTAAATGTTAGAGTTTAGGTTTTAGCGTAATATGGTAGAATTTTAAGTTTTTAACTATAACACCTAAATTCTAACCCTAAACTTTAAATTCAAAACGCAATCCCAAAATTATAAGCACGTCAACTTAAACTCCTATACTGTGGACCTTGAATTAAATCCTTAATCTCTAAAATTTATATATTTGCGGAAACAAAATCTTTTAATTTTAGGGGTTAGGATTGTAGTTTAGGGTTTAAATGTTAGGGGTTTAGAATTTAAAATTTAAGGTTAGGATTTAAAATTTAAGGTTTAGAGTTTAGGGTGTTAGGATTAGAATTCAGAGTGTTAAGATATGAATTTAAAATTTATATTTTGTAAGGCAAAAATACAGACCTATATAAAATAAATTTTACACAGACAGTATATCAAAGTTTTATCTAAAATTATTGCTATCTGCTGTTAAAATTTCAGTCCGGGGAAACGACGGCGTACTGCCTCGAATCATTCATCTTCATCCACCCAAAAGGGAAGAAGAAAGAAGCAAAAAGGTAGATCGACCTCATTTCTTTCCTCGATCCACCGAGCTTCTCTTTCACTCTATAAACCAAACTCTTCTGTTATCGGAATCTCACGCATTTACTATCAGGTTCCATTTCTCACTCATGCTTCTTTTCCTCCCGATAATTTGAATCTCGTGTTTTCGTTGGATTATATATATATGTTTATCTTTGAATCTCGAATCGATTTAATTGCGTATTCTTATTAGTTATGACGTATCTTTCACTTATGAGTTATGACGATGAATTTAATTAATCACCACAGCGATTTTTCGTGGTTTTTTCTTCAAATTTCCCCTTTTCTTTTATCACGTTCAGTTTCTCAATTTCTCAGTGTTCATATTCTTTTGAATGGATCGTTAATTCGTAATTCTTCCCTGGTATGCAAGTTTGGATTTAGATCTTGTTGGTTTCTGATTTGAACAAGTTGGATCATGGTATTTTTATTTTAATCAAATTATTTGTGGTATGTCAATGTAGGGTTTCTAATGTGCTTGGATCGGTGGATTTGAGTTTTCAGATCGAGTTGTTTTAGATATATATAGTTAAAAAAAGGATGGCTTGGTTCAGCGGGAAGGTATCCTTAGGGAACTTTCCTGATCTTGCCGGGGCAGTCAATAAATTCCAAGAGAGCGTGAAGAATATTGAGAAGAATTTTGATACAGCTCTCGGGTTTGAGGAGAAGTCTGAATCTGAATCAAGCAACAATGAAGGTACTTTTTTTTTTGTTTTGTTTTACATTTCTTACACTGTTAGTATTTTGTGTAATATTCAAGCATTTGGATGCAAATGTCTTGTATAAACCTATGTTAGGTTTTGCATTAAGATATTAGGTTCATTTTGGTAAATAGTAACAGATGCTGTCGTAGCCTGTGTGAATCAGCATGTTGCAAGTGTCATGCTTCAGTTCCGTGTTATAGGATGTCAATTAGGAAGCCTAAGTTGTAGTTTGCCTCTACTGCCTATTGGAGTGCTAATCTTGTAGTTGACTTGAAGGTAGAAATGTGAAATATAAAAAAGAAATGAATTGTTTATATTTACCATTCCTGAATTATCTTGTGAAGGGTTAACTTTTCCACTATTTTATTTGAGTTTGGAATAATAAAAAAATAAAGCCCGTTTGTTAACTGTGTCTGCTTTATTTCACATTCTGTGGAATCCAATGAATCTTAAGTCATTTTAATAATTTGCTTACTATTTTTGTCACATTCTTTGCATAAATAAGTCAATGTTGATGTCATGCTTAAAGAAACACTACATGCTGGTGACTTGTTTTTAAACTTTTCTTGTGAACGTGAAGTTCCAAAAAAGATGATGCTTCTAATGGCTTATCATTTCTAATATTTTCAAAGTTGAACAAATGTTGATTACAAGTAGATGGTGGTAATGCGGATTTTGAACCAGTCTTACAAATGGCTTTCTGTCTGTATTCTCTCCAGCTTCAGGATTGTGGTCTTCAGACAGAAAACCACTATCTGATCCAGTTATGTCCTTTATGGGTCAGAAAAGTGAGGATACTGATGTTGAATCATCAGAAAAACTTGAATCTTCAGAGAGTCCACCCAAAGTTGAGGAAAAAGAAAAGACTGAAACTGACAGGTCAGTTCATTCGCATGTGAAAACCACTGTTGAAGAAGAAAAAGACGCTGTTAAGGTAGAAAAAAATAACGAGCATTCAGAGGCTGTGGAGAGAGCAGGTACTGTGACTTTGGACCCTTGTAAAGCTGAATCTGAATCAGAAACAGTTTCTGCAGAACCTTCTGAATCTACCTTTAATAATGTTAAGTTGTCAGATTCTCCAGAAAATGAACAGCAGAAAGAAATTTCAGATGTAGTACCCTCTGCAGATTCTGACTCCACGGAAGCCAAACCAGATACTGTAGAGGTAGACACAGTTGAAGTTACTGAGCCTGTGCCAGCAGAGTCAAGGGATGTAGTAGACATGCATGAAACTGATGATGAACAAAAGATACAAACAGAAGAGATTTTAGAGAAGGGTTCTCCAGTTAAATCTGGGGAATCAAGTGATAGCCAAGCTGATGCAGGCCATGCCCCTGATGAGCCAATGCCCTCAAGTTCACATTCTGTTATTGTAGAGGAGACTAACAGTGCTCAGGAACTTATGCTGCCCACTGAATCGGTTCTTGAAAATGCTACAAGAGTTGAAGTGGATCGGCAGATTAATGATGGTGAAACTGATGCTAAAGAAGATATACACTTGAGTTCTGTAACTGCCTTGTCTAACTCTGCAGATTCTATCCATGAATTGGAGAAGGTGAAGATAGAAATGAAAATGATGGAATCCGCATTGCAAGGTGCTGCAAGACAAGCTCAGGTACTTGACGTTTTCCATTGCTTTACAATGCTGTTTTTATTAGAAGTTCACTAATGTTGTTCTATGTTTTCTGAGCTCATGAGCATATTTCCTTCTCTTGTCATTTTTTCCCTTCATATGCACATCACTTCTCCTATATGGAAAATAACATAACATAGGTTAGATCCTTTTTGATGCACTATAACACCAGGAGGCTTATGTTTAATTTTCTTTATTTTTATTTTGAGATGTTGGGGTAAGTGGTTTGTATGTCACTCTCTGCAAGGCAGATTTTCTGAGATAAGAACTTAGGCTCCTTTATGTCCTAGGAGAAGAGGCTTTTACTATTAACAATAGAAGGGAAACTTATACCTTTGATTTATTTGGTTATGAACTTTACTTTCTCTTCCACATGTTTGACTTTGAGATGGTATCTGCTCTTACATCTGTCCAATAGAAAGGGTGCCAAAGGGAAGAAATCATTTTATATTTTATGAACATTGAAGTTTTATGGTTCTTGAATCTCCAATTTCATTTTGTTTCATTTTCAGGCTAAAGCTGATGAAATTACTAAGTTGATGAATGAGAATGAGCAGCTTAAAGCTGTAATTGAGGATTTGAAGGTCTGTACAACCATTTTTTTCGCCTAGATGGTTTAACATGGTTTGGTTTGTCTCTATGCTAGTCATACCTAACATTTTTTCTTCTTGTCTGTTGACTTTTGGTGCTTTCTTGAATAAAAACACACATCTCGATAGAGATTAAAATGAACAAATTCCACGTTTTCAATTAGAAGATTCTGCTCTAAGACTCGGCTGTTAATATAATGATATTATCAGTGTAACATGGCTGATGTGTGATAAAAAATGATAGGTAAATAGTTTTTTTTTCTTTCCATTTTTCCTTTCGATATACCCCTATGTTTTATGGTCTTTGGTTTATTTTCATTTTGAATGTGTTTCACTTCCATGTGGTTAATATTCTTTTTTATACCTTAAATCATAAATGCATATTTAAATTGATGTCTTATGGACAAAAGACACAATCTCTCTTTGAAATTTTATTTTCACAGCTAAATTTTTCTTTTCTTCCTCACACATTTTGCATTATGTGCAACAATGATTAAGAATGTGTTTAGCTTAGAGTTCTTCTTTTTTTTATGCAAATCTTTTTCTATGATGGGGATTACTACAATTCTCTTTGATTTTATTTACGGCTAAACTTTATCTGAAAAGTTAATATTGCATTTCAATGAGAATACATATGTGTATATTACTCTATTATGTTATCTCTAGTGCTACTACTTCTGCTTCACATGATAAAAATTCAAATTGTTGGAACCTATATCATGCCATAACTATTATGACATTATCATTTGTAGCATGTTTGGTTTTTAGGCCTCATTGGGTGAGGCACAGGGATTCCACACTTTGGTTCAATGATTGCTATTCCTAGGAATAGTATATACCAACCATACTGGTAATATGGTCTGAATAACTATTTGGGGCTCCCCCTCCGAATGGCCATTCAGTGCCATAAGGATAGTCCAAAAAGGTTCCCAAAATGCCCTTGTAACCACCAACCCTTTTTCGTTCATTTTCCCCCTTAATATAAAGTCAATCACTTTCTACTAGAGTGTCCTTTTTCTTTTATTGTTTGAGATTAATTATCTAACAGTTAAAGATGAGCAATTACTAATTAAAATTAGATGTTTAGAAAGATACCCTACTGTCTCTGTCCTAATAACTATGAAAAAGATTGCAAATTAATGGCTGAAAGCTTGGAACAGAGAAAATCTAATGAAGCAGAAATGGAGTCTTTGCGAGAGGAATATCATCAAAGGGTTTCAACTCTTGAAAGGAAGGTATGTTCCAAGCATTCTTCTTCATTTTTTTCTTGATTTCTAATTTTAGTTTCTTGTTTATATTCCTTGTAATATTGTCATTGAGAAATGTTATGACTTCCTCCTAAAGCTTGAATAAGTATATATATATTCTTCCACTAATTTACAAAAAAAAATTCTTCCACTTCTTTAGTGAGTGAACAGAATATCAATAGCATATTCTTGGTTATATTATGTAGGAAAGCATACCCATTCTTTGGGCTGAACATGAAGCCTTGCCGTGTTTGATCACATGAATTCCATGCCCCCTGAAGTTTGAATCTAGGACCTCCCAATTAAATCCCTGGATCTTATTATTGGGACACTGAGTTTGGGACTAAATAAAATATTTTTAAATGCTATACATGCTTTGATTTAAAAATTCTAGCATATTATCTCACCTTATCATTCACTGGACAATCTCTTCAAAAGTTAAATGATATGCATGCATTGTACATGATTTTGTGTTTATTTATTTATTATTAAATAATATAATATATTCATGTAATTAATGCAAACCAATATTCTTCAAATTGTTGAGCATGATTAAAATATTATAATAATAAAAGAAATTCATAATTAAAGCCTGAATGAAAATAATAATGATAGTCGATCTTTTGGTGATTTTTTTGCTAGTACTTGAATGAAAATGCCTAAATGTTGGATGCTAATGCATCTATTTTATCGTAGTATGTCTTAGTTTAATTGATATATAATTGCAATATCAGGAGAAGTGAAACTCAACATTAATGAATTACAGTGAAAGTATAATTTAACATGGATAGAAAGTGTAATTCAAGCTTCAATAAAATAGTTTTCTAATGTTCAAAATTTAATAATAATAAAATATTATTTTAATGTCAGTTTAGTAAGATAGTAAACCATAAATGATAATTTCATTTTTACTTTTTTATATATTATAGATTCAGATGCCACATATCATTGTGCATGCATGTTTGATGTCTATCAAGTGTTGTAAGTTATCCAAGAAGTGTTAGAGCTTGAAGTGTTAGAGTTTAATTTAATGTGTAATTAGAGTTTATTTCTAAGTCAGTAGTTTAGATTTACTAGAAGTCTTATTTAAATTAGGGATAAATATTATTTAAATTATAGATAAAAGTATAATTTTAGTTATACTTGTGCTCTAAGTTGATTGATTAAGAAGAATAATAGAAAATACATGAGTTCTCTGTAAAATATTATTTTTGTTAAATAAACTCTAGCTTTTTATATTTTATTGTTCATTGTTGCAGAATTTTCTCCCCGCCACAATCCTATGGTGCCAACAACGATCTTGATATCGTCAAGGATGTATCTTATTCTGATTTTTCGATGCACGAGCTTTTTCTTTTTCTCATCATTAGGCCACACTTTCTCGGTTGAATCTTAATCTATGGTGAAATTTTCACTCGTTTAATTTTGTTATTTTGTTCTCTAAATGGTTCTAACTTAAAATAAAAAAGAAATATGAAAATGTAATAGTTTAGCCTTAAAAACTATTTGGTTCTATTTATTCCATTGTAAAAGATAGGGAAAGATTATAGTTTAGCCTTAAAAACTATCGGTTCTATCTCACCATCAATTATAAAATATAGGAGAAGAGGTTATAGTTTTTTAAAAACTAGATAATATTTTTTAAGATTTTACATCAAAAATCCAATTATAGTTTTGCAACTACCGTAATATTCTGTGATCATTGTTGAATGGATGTTTGATTAAATTTAATCTAAAAGACATCTCGAAATGCAAAACCCAAAAAGATCATCATGAAATAAGACATCTAATCAAAACCAATTATTTAATTAATCAAAGGATAAATGTTGTTTGCAAATTTTCAACAATGGTCGTGAAGAATTTTTACCCTATTTTAACTCAATGGGTCCCAAAAAAGGGAGATTTTTAAAAACAACAAAGAAATAAAAACATCCAAGATCCAATGATCAATTTGAGGGAGAGTTTTATCCAAGAAGTGTTAGAGCTTGAGGGGGAGTGTAAGTTGACAAGAAGTTTAGAGTTTAATTTAATGTGTTTAGAGTTTATTTCTAAGTAAAGTTTAGATTTACTAGAAGTCTTATTTAAATTAGGGATAAATTTATTTAAATTATAGATAAAAGTATAATTTGTTATATAAACTCAACCACCCTATTTAAAGGCTTATCTCATACACATTTGATTAAGAAGAATAAGAGAAAATACACACATTGTTCTCTAAAATATTGTTCATTGTTCATCTTCTCCTCGTGGTTATATAAAACCTTGTTCAAGAATCAGATTTCAGACTCAATTTCTAGTTTGTTGAGTGCTCAAAGTTGATTGTAGGCAAGAAGAGTGAGTTGAGTTATAAATGTTAAATATCTAGCTAAATTGATTGTAGAAAGACTATCCTATTGCAGCGAGTTTGAAGTCCAAGGTTATTCTGTTTAGCTTTATTGTGATTAGGGGTTAGCAAAAGGTTGGTTAAACCAAACTAACCACATAATATGTCTCAAACCAAATTTATTCGATTATGAAGTAAAATATTTTTTGAAAATCAAGGCCCAATTAAATTTTTTCAAGTAATATATTACATGTATATGTTTAATTAATTTAATCTAAATATGAAATAACTCAATCAAATTATTTAATTAATCAAAAATAAATGTTCAAATTTACAATGATAATTTTTATTTATAAATAAATCTTAAAAAAGTAGAAAACAAAATAATCAATTTGTTTTAGTTGGTTGGGGAGAAATTCGGTTTGGTTATTTTGGTTTTGACAATAAAGTCGGTTCAGTTTATTCGGTTTTTGGTATATTAAAAACCAAACCGACCAATGCACACCCCTAATTGTAATTGCATCTTGTGGTTATAGAAATCCCTTAGTAACATTTTGTAATGTTTGTAGCCACATACTAAGTTTATAAACTATGTGGAATAGTTTCCCAATAAGACTTCCACTTCTCAATTGTCTCAATATCTTGACTATGAAGGAAAATATTTGTCATACCTTTAGGAGTGTATTGGATTAAATCGTATTATTGAGTAGATCTATGAGATTGAGTATGATACGAGGTTATTACCTGGGTGATGATCTGTGGTTTTAACACTTTGTCTCTCTTTCTCACTTTTTAAGAGCAGCAACAATGATGTGATCTAATGCTTTAAGTTGCCTACATATAATTCAAAGGTTACCACACAATACCTAAGAAGAATTTTCTTGCTTGAGATCTGATTCATTTAGGGTAATTTAGAAAAGTGATAAATGACATGTAGTTTACCCCCTGTAGTTGCAGTTATTTGAAAATGATGTGAATGCATTGTGCTTTCATAGAAGATGGTGATAACTGCACATATATTCTAGGAAAAAGACTTATCTATTTTAGCTCAAATATAATGTATTTCAAAGTTGTCTCTTGGTGTATGTTTTTCCAGGTTTATGCCTTGACTAAAGAAAGGGATACTCTTCGAAGAGAGCAGAATAAAAAAAGTGATGCTGCTGCTCTTTTAAAGGAAAAAGATGAAATAATTAATCAAGTCATGGCTGAAGGTGAGATCTGCAAACTGCTATATACATTTGATGTGCTATAACATTTTTTTATCTTATTCAAAAACATATTGTTTTCCTTATCAGATATCTTGGAACTTGTTCGATAGTCATGTAATTTCTTTGTAATGGTGTTCCTGTAAAAAGAGCCCAACTATAATGGAAAATATATGGACACACTTCATTATCAAGAAATAACTTGAACAGGTTTATCTGCAATACTTTTAAGAGGAGGATTGGGTAGGCGGGGGATATGTTGTAAATATAGAGAACTCCCTCAATCGGAGTGGTTAAAGTTCTCTGTATGTATCATCAATCCCTTGCCCACCTAACCCTTACTTGGGGCTACTATAACGGAGGCTTGTATAATTTATTATTGAAATTTAGTGTAAAAAGAAAATTCTTAGTGCATCTACTTCTGTGTCTGATTGAGATTTTAGTTGGCTAGATGATTCTTGAGCAAACCTGATCCCTTGTTGTCTATGAGTTCTTATTGCTAGACATTTGTCTCTCCTCTCAGGTGAAGAGCTTTCAAAGAAACAGGCTGCTCAAGAGGCTCAGATCAGGAAATTAAGAGCTCAGGTATGACGATATGTTCAGTTGTTGTTTGAGTTTTCTAAATTTCTGGTAAATAATCTCTTCTTTCTCTTTGCTTTCTTACTATTCTTTTTCCTTGCATTTTTGTTACTCTAGATTAGAGAGCTCGAAGAGGAGAAGAAAGGCCTGAATACAAAGCTTCAGGCAAGTGATTGTCATAAAACTGGAACGTAGTTTGTTGATTACTTTTTCTCCTTTTATATCTAGAATTTAAGATGATATGAGCTGTAATATGAGACTTTATGTTGTATTCAATCTTTTACCTCTCCTGGACAAAACATTGTCATTCAAATTAATTGGTTTTCCATATTAATACAAGGCTAAAACTCAGTATTATTATATCATATGGATTTACTAAATTGTAAATACTAGTCGATATAGACCTTTTATTTCATATTCTCTATCCGCACTTTTGGATATCTGGTTTCATGTTTGAGATTTTAAATTTGGTAGACTGAACTTCATAAAAACTACAAGATACTATTATTTTGTAGATGTTTTCTTCTGTAAAAATGTCCTTATACTTGGATTGCCATTGGTTGCTGCTTTATTGTTTCGTTAATCTTCCTATCAAAACTATATGAAAAAGAAAAGAAAATATAAGAAACACTGCTTGTTAAATTTTACTAATTTTCTTCATTACTTCATTTTGGTCCAACTGATGTGAATGGATTAAAAAGATTTACCCTATTCCTTGAGAACTGAGATGAAGTTGAAACTCCTCAAGTTCTCTACCTGGGGGATATTTTACTCTATTTAGTATTGTCACTTCTTTGGGTTTATTTTTGTCTGAATTCCTTTGAATTGCATAGAAAGAATTGTGTCATTTATTTCAACTTCTTCATAGTCATGCTCCTTGCTATGCTTTCAGGTTGAAGAGAACAAGGTAGAGAGCATAAAAAGGGACAAAACAGCTACAGAGAAGTTGCTACAAGAAACTATTGAAAAACACCAAGCAGAACTTGCAGCTCAGAAAGACTTTTATACAAATGCTCTAAATGCTGCGAAGGAGGCTGAAGCACTAGCAGAGGCCCGTGCCAACAATGAAGCTAGAACTGAACTGGAGAGTCGGTTAAGAGAGGCTAAAGAACGTGAAACACTGCTTGTACAGACACTTGAAGAGTTAAGACAAACATTAAGCAGAAAGGAGCAGCAGGTTTTGTGTTGTATTAATTGAGACTCCAGATTTTATCATGCTAATTAATGAAAAGCGTGATGTTTTTGTTATTTTCAAACAATGTAGGCTGTATATCAAGAAGACATGTTTCGCAGGGACATCGAAGATCTTCAAAAACGTTATCAGGTGCACTGAGTTTGTACTGGCCTATATAGATATTAAATCTTTCCTTGGTACCTTTACTTTCAGGAATTTGTTTCTAGTAGTTCACAGCTCGAATTTTGTTTTCTAGGCAAGCGAACGCCGGTGTGAGGAGTTGATTGCACAAGTGCCTGAGTCTACGAGACCTCTTTTAAGGCAGATTGAATCCATGCAGGTGAAATTTGTGGTTTTAATGCAATCTTAACTGTCTTCAAGGGCTATTGCTCTTCATATATTTGTGTGGATATGAAGAGAAACAGAAATCTATTTTTTTGTATTCGAATTAATAATCAAAAGTTACAGAGATTACATCCTGTTATAGTACAATTAGGAGTCCTACTTACAATAGACTTTTAGTCCTTCTTACATTAGACTAGTCCTACTTACATTAGACTAGTCCTACTTACATTAGACTTTCAACTCTTCTAGATAGTAGACTTTAACTAAAACTACTACTAATAATTAAATACAACTATTTACATTAGACTTTTAACTTACACTCCACCTCAAGCTGGAGAATATACATTGTATAATCCTAGCTTGAATTTGAATTTCTTGAAAAAAGCTTTTGGTAAAGCTTTTGTTAGAATGTCTGCTACCTGCTCTTCAGTAGGAACATAACTCAAGATTGCCACTTCACTTGTTAGCTTCTCTGCAATGAAATGTCTGTCAATTTCAACATGTTTTGTTCTGTCATGTTGAATAAGGTTCTTGGCAATCTGAATTGCAGACTGGTTGTCGCAGAACACTTCAAACTTTTCATCTTCACTCACTCCCAGCTCCTTGAGCAGTTTTACCAACCAAATTCCTTCACACATTCCAAGGGCTAATGCTCTATATTCTGCCTTTGCACTACTCGAAACAACTGTTTGCTTCTTGCTTTTCCAAGTGACCAAGTTCCCCCAAATGAAAGAACAATATCCACTGGTTGACCTTCTATCTGTCAGTTCACTTGCCCAACTAGAATCTTTAAAGATCTTTACTGTCTTGTCCAAGGTTTTCTTGAACATCAAACCATGGCCTGGTGTCCCTTTTAGATACCTTAGAATCCTCTTTGCAGCTTCCATGTGTTCTTCAGTAGGATTAGTCATATGTTGGCTAACAATGTTAACTGGAAAAGCTATGCCAGGTCTAGTCAAAGATAAATAAATTAACTTTCCAACTAACCTTTGATACAACCCCTCATCTGTTTTTGGACTTAAATCATCTTGGCTGAATTTCAAGCCTGCATCCATGGGTGTTTCGACTGGTTTGCAGCCTAACATTCCAGTTTCAGTGAGTAAATCCAGGTCATACTTCCTCTGGTTAATGACCAATCCTTTGCTCGATCTAGCTACCTCCATGCCTAGGAAATATCTAAGTTTTCCTAGGTCTTTTATCTCAAATTCCTCGCTCAACAAATTTTTCAGATGACTTATTTCCTCCTCATCACCTGTCAAAATTAAATCATCCACATATACTATTAAGATAACCCTTTTGTTATTTGAAGTTACCTTAGAAAACAATGTATGGTCTGCTAAGGACTGCTTATATCCACTCTCAAGGACAACTTTTGTGAATTTGTCAAACCATGCTCTAGGAGATTGTTTTAATTCATAAAGTGATTTTTTTAGTCGACAAGCCTTCTTGTCACAACCTGCAAACTCTAAGCCTGGGGGTATTTTCATGTACACCTCCTCCTCCTCTAACTTTCCATTAAGAAAGGCATTCTTAATGTCCAGTTGGTATAGCTTTCAATCATTGTTCACAGCCAAGCTCATTAACACTCTAATATTGTTTAATTTGGCTACTGGAGCAAAAGTCTCCTTGAAGTCAACCACATAGGTATGTGTGAAGCCTTCGGCAACCAGTTTGGCTTTATACCTGTGCACACTCCCATCGGCATTGTATTTAATGGCAAAGACCCACTTGCAACCCACTAGTTTCTTTCCTTGTGGAAGATCAACAACAGACCATGTTTCATTCTTTTCCAGTGCTTCAATCTCCTCTTCAACAGCCCTCTTCCACTTAGGATTCTGTAATGCCTCCTCAATAGTTGTAGGTATTTGCTCTTCATCTAAACAAGTTGTAAAAGCCTTAAAAGATTGCATTAAATTACTATAACCAACATACTTTTAGGGTGTTTTGTACACTCTCTAACCCCTTTTCTTTTAGCAATAGGCAGATACTCAAACTCAAGCAAGTCGGAAGGAATTTCAGTTACCTCATTACCTCTTGTTTCTTCACTGGCAGCTGGACTCAAGTGCACTTTTCGGCAAGTGTCAGATTGAAAAATAGTCTCTAGGATAGACTTTTTTCTTTTGGTACAACCTGTAGTTCTTTAGGAGGACTAAGAGTAGGATTAGGTGAGGTGTAAGGAGCTGTAGGAGTAATCTGTGGTGATGGAACAATTTCTATGGTGATGGGTGAATGAGCAATTTGTGGTGATGGGTGAAGGAGCATGGGATTTAGAAAAATTTTGAGGTTTCAAAAATTTAGGATTATCAAAAAAATAGAGGTGCTGAAGAAACTAAAGGATAAACCTGATTTGGTTGAGGCTGGAACACATCCCAACTCCCCCCCTAAGTTGCAACCTTCGAAAAATAGGGTACCTACTCAAAAAATGTAATATCCACAGAAGTAAAAAAATTTAGGGAAACATAAGTTTAAATGATGAAAACATTTGTAACCCTTCTTAAGTGAAGAATAACCAACTAAGACACACTTTAAATCTAGGGTCAAGTTTGGTTTTAGAGGGATCTATGTTTTGAACAAAGACTCTCAAGGGAAGGACAGAAGACATAAGTTTAAAATTGGGAAAACTTTCCAAGAAAACATCCCTAGGCGTCCTGAATTTGAGAACATTACTGTACATCCTATTAATGAGATATGTGGCGGTTAACAAGGCTTCACCCCACAAATATTTAGGAATATTATTGGTAAACATGAGAGCCCTAGTAACCTCTAACAAATGTCTGCTTTTTCTCTCTACAATCCCATTTTATTGTGATGTACCTACACAAGATGTAATATGGACAATTCTATGTTTAGCAAAAAAAAAATCCTAGAGACTTAGAAAAGTACTCATCCCATTGTCAGATTTTATCGGATTTTAGAATCTAATTTTTTGTACCAAATTGACTACTAACCATGGTGTAAAACCTTTCAAAAATGGGTGCAACTTTTGATTTGTCTTTAAGCAAATAAGTCCAAGTGGTTTTATTATGATCATCTATGAAAGTAACAAACCACCTACTACCTGTCATATTCTTCACTTTAGAAGGACCCCAAATATCACTTTGATCAAAGAAAAAGGTTGTGAAGATTTATAAAGAGATGATAAATAAGATCTTGTTAGCTTAGCAAGGGGACAAATATGGCATTGAAAGGAACTTGGACTTTTGTTAACAAATAAATCAGGGAACAATTTTGCAAGATAATAAAAACTAGGATGACCTAACCTAAAATGCCATAACATTGCATCATTTATTTGTCCTAAAGAAGTAAAACAAGAAATTGGCTTATGAGGTAAAGGCTTGTGGTTGTTGTGAAGAACATAAAGACCATTTTGCAAGCTAGCACTGCCAATCTTCTTCCTCGAGTCCAGTGCCTGCAAAAAACAATTAGAGTCATTAAAATTTAAGAAGCACTTTAAATTTTTAGAAAGCTTGCTGACAGAAAGCAAATTGCATGCAAGGTTAGACACAAATAGTACTCCCTCAAGTAACAAGTCTTCACTAACAACAACAACAGAACTACTCCTTTAATAGGAGATAAAGAGCCATCAACGATCTTAATTGAGCTGTCAGAACTAATAGGTGTAAAACTAAAAAATAATTCCCTATTACCAGTCATTTGATCTGAGGCCCCAGAGTCAATGATCCAGGGTGAGGCAGCCTTGGTGGAAAAAAGTGCAGTAGGTAAAGAGTGGCTGGAGTTACCTTGCTTCTTCTACTAGGGCTAGATTCCCATCACTAGGCTTTGTAAACCTGCCAAACAGCCTGTGAAGCTCCTCCAGTTTTTGCTTAAAAAAACACTCGAACTACCACTAGTTGCTGCATTAGACTATGATTTTCTAGGAGCCCTGTCGGTGGATGATTTTCAATCTGCTGGTTTGCCATGTAGTTTCCAGCATTGTTCCTTTAAGTGCCCCATCTTCTTGCAATATTGACACACAATTCTGCCTTTTCTGGTTTTAGCCGAGGTTTGAGTGACAAGACCAAAAACATTGGAAAAATCCTCCAAGCCTGCAGAATTTTCTGCTGTAGATTTTTGCTCAATGAATTTCAATGAATTATCCATGTTAATTTGTCGAAATAGGATCGATTAGTCTGATACCATGAAGAGAAACAGAAACAGAAATCTATTTTTCTGTATTCGAATTAATAATCAAAAGTTACAGAGATTACATCCTTTTATAGTACAATTAGACAATAAGACTTTTAGTCCTTACATTAGACTAGTCCACTTACATTAGACTTTCAACTCTTCTAGGTAGTTGACTTTAACTAAAGCTACTAATAATAATTAAATACAACTATTTACATCAGATTAACTTACAGGATATTGATTGTTGCTCTATTCTTAATAGGAAACAACTGCCAGAAGAGCAGAAGCTTGGGCTGCTGTGGAGAGATCTCTAAACTCTCGTCTCCAGGTGTGTGCAATGTGTACAATGTTATTGCATGTTATGACATCTCATATGAAGCTTATAGAGAGTCCTATTCTCATAATTACCTATTCTATTGAATTTACAGGAAGCAGAGGCAAAAGCTGCAGCTGCTGAAGAGAGAGAGCGATCTGTGAATGAACGCCTATCTCAAACCTTATCACGAATTAATGTTCTTGAAGCTCAGGTTCTTCATCTGTGACTAATATATGTTTTATTTGTGGAAACATTTCTAGATATCAGCTTAACCTTTGGTTTTCTTTGGTTCAGATTTCTTGTCTCAGAGCAGAACAAACACAGGTAAGCAGGTCCCTTGAGAAAGAGAGGCAGAGAGCTGCTGAGAATAGGCAAGAATACCTTGCAGCAAAGGAGGAAGCTGATACTCAAGAAGGTCGAGCAAACCAGCTTGAGGAAGAAATTAGGGAACTAAGACGGAAACATAAGCAAGAGTTACAAGATGCTCTTGTGCACCGGGAACATCTGCAGCAGGTTTTGCTTTTGATTTGTTTCTAGGTTAAAATTACTATTAATCTCTTTGTGCATGTAGCTTCAAAGAGAACCATCTACATTTGAAAACGCTTTTTCTTTAACTTTGACGATGAAAAAGAAGACCATTTTGTATTCTTCACATGATACAGATGATAAAAGTTGCATATATAGCTTAGTATTTGGAAAATTCTATCAAATTATCTGCTGAATTTAGATGAGGCATTCTTTTGAGAGTTTCTTACACCTATATGAACATAGGAACCATTTTAACTGAACTGTTAGTATTTTAGATCTGATCTAATGGTTCCATTTACTGAAGGAATCTTTTCATTTGTCACAGGAAGTAGAAAGGGAGAAAGCTGCTCGGTTAGACTTGGAAAAGACAGTGCATATGCATTCTACGGCTGTATCTGAGCAAGCTCCAATAGCAAGGCGTAATTCCATTTCAGAGAATGGTATGGTGCTTCGTATTATGATGTAGATGATCTTATGCTGCTCTTTACTTATTATGCAAATTTGGTGCAGGAAGCTTGTCCCGGAGACTCTCTACTGCTAGCAGCCTAGGAAGTATGGAGGAAAGCTATTTTCTGCAAGCATCTTTGGACTCAACTGATGGTGTATTCGAAAAGAGAAATATTGGAGAGGCAACCTTTAGTCCACTCTACATGAAAAGCATGACACCCAGTGCATTTGAATCAGCCCTTCGTCAGAAGGAGGGTGAACTTGCTTCCTACATGTCTCGATTGGTATGCATTATTATTCTTTGAGCTCCTGAATTCAAACATAACATTGAGTCCTTGAATACATGTATAAACTGTGCTGAATACCTGATATTTCCTGATTTCAAGTTGTAGGTCATATCTGTACTGTTTAATAGCTTATATCAACTAGCTTTATTTGGTGTTTACTTCAGGCTTCCATGGAATCTATCCGTGACTCTTTAGCCGAGGAGTTAGTCAAAATGACTGCTCAGGTGAGTTTTCCACCTGCTACCTAGTTAAATAGGAGTGAGGTTTTCTACTCTGTTCTTCTCAAATCATTGCCTTTTAACCTTATCTACATTTTCTGCAGTGTGAAAAGTTGAAAGCAGAAGCCGCCATGGTGCCAGGAATCCGGGCAGAACTAGAAGCCTTGAGGCGGAGACACACTGCTGCGCTGGAGCTAATGGGTGAACGTGATGAAGAGGTACATGCCTTTCTAATTTTGGATTCTCTCTCTTTTTCTGGCTAACTAATTTTTATATTCAAGGATGTTATGAAGCTTATATATGTTATGTTGATCTATGGTATCACTCAATCACTTGAGCAGAGACTGAGTTTGGCTTAAGTAATATTAGTATGAAAAATGAATGTTCAGAGGCGATAGTGTTTCAAAAATATATTCTATCCCCGTGTTAATGTATTTCCGACTCATTGTGGTTTCCTGATAGGAAAATGAGAGAGTATTCATATGATATATTGTCTTAATCCATTATGCTCTTACATTTAAGTGGTTTCAACTTCCCAGCTGGAGGAACTCCGAGCTGACATTGTAGACTTGAAGGAAATGTACAGAGAGCAAGTAAACTTGCTTGTGAATAAGGTATTTTCTTTTGTTTTCAGAACTTTTATCTCAGTTTTATATACAACATTATATCTACTATAATTATAACTTCCTGCCTGTGTTTGACAGATCCAAACAACGAGTTCTTCGGCGGGTAATTCTTCGTAAGCAATTCTTATTTTTTCTTTGTCCGGTGTGGTAATTTCAGACAAAGCATGTGCATGATATACTTTATAGTAAATGTAGTTAAATGCAACTGTTGATTCTAAAGAAATTTTGTTCTTAAAAACTCGAACTAGTTCAAAGATGTGCATGATATACGTTGTTGTAAAGAACAATTCTACTGTGTGAAATCTGTTCTATTCCATTAGCCGACATGAAAATTGCTTCTACTGTCTAGTTTCTTTAAAATTCTTTTTATAATATATAAATTTATGTTTTTGTCATAAATATAATTTAGTTATATAGAAATGGGGTAATATATATTAATAGAATATAAACAATATACTAAATATTTAGTTATCTATGGTCATATTAGAGCATGTAAAGAATAAATATTAAAGTATGAATGGTAGGTTTAGCAGGAGTTTTATTTATTACGCAGTAAATTTTTGCACACGAGTTAACAATAATATTAATATTAACATGGCTTTCTCGTAAATATTACTCAACGCAACAATATCATATGCTAAACAATGCATGGATAGTTTCTTTAAGGAAATACAAAATTGATTTTCAAAGCAAATTCCTAACTATAAAGTTATGTTTTCAAAGCCATCAAATAATTACATGTAATTATATTTGTATAATTTGTTTGATAATTATTATAATTAATAGTTTTCACTTATCGAGTGTAATTAATTCACTTTATTTATATTCTTCGATTTTTAATAGTAATTTTGCTCGTAATTAAACATGGTACCTTTTAATTTTCTATTATTTTTAATTAATAAGTTAGATATAATTTCATTTTGTTATGAGCACTGGCTAATCTAAACGGTCGGTGTTTATACAAATCCTCTAATTTTTGAAGACAGTTGCATATGGTAAAATATCTTGAATAATTCAAGTAATTTCATAGGACCGTCACTGTGTTGTAAACGACTCGAATGCTCAGTGAAAAGTTCGTTTATGTTTATTTATTTATTAAACAAACGAATATGAATAAAGCGCTCGTTAGTTCATTTATATTTGTGAACGTTTGGTAATCTGCTCATTTAAATTTATTCATATATGTTTATTTATATTTATTATTTTTTATAACATAAATATTGTATTTACAAACATATATTAAAAATATGAAACATAAAGAAAAAAAATAAACAATACTCAATGTACAGAATTTCAAACTCTAAAAAAAATTAAGCAATACTCAATGTTCGTTTGCGTTTGTTTGTGCTTGTTTATTATTTTAACGAACAAACATAAACAAACACGAACAAGTTACATTTCTTAATGAATAAGAAATTATGTTCGTTTAGTTGTTCACTTTTTTGGTTAAAATTAAACGAACATGAACGTACCCATTATAATCGGGAATAATCAATCAATCATATATACGTAATTATATATAAAAAACTGTTTTACTTATATAAGAAAGGACTAATTCCCAAGTAAAGTCAAATAGATATATAAAATAATAAATATATCCAAACACTTGCAAATTAGAATTCCATTAGCATCAAAGATCAAGGGTAAACAAGTATATCTCAGTGTCTACTTGAGGATGGGATTGGGTCTATTCCTCACTGTCATAGCCATGGGACTAACTGCAATGGTTGAAAATGTAAGATTAAGCAAAGTAAACCAAGAATTTCATATAAAATATCCTACTGCAATGGTAAATGTAACAACGGTGAGTCGCCCCCAATCATTTTTTTATTTTAGTTTAGGTGAGATTAGATCATCTGAAAATCCGGTTATTTTAATAAAACTTATTTTTGTCGTTTTTATTAAAACGAGTTTTGGTCTGCGAAACTAGAAAAAAAAGTTCGGGAGTCGGTTACGTGTGGGGAAGGGTGAGCACCCCACAACGCCCAAAATTGGTACCCGGTCGATTACAAATTGTTTTTAACGACGAAAATTATAAATTCGGGTTTAATTTAAAATTTGTGATCCCTTAAGATATCTAAAATAATATTTGTGTGCATGAAAGAAATTTACACCCCTACGCTCGGGGCATAATTTATGTTAGATTCTCGAATGAGGGGAATCTATTTTAAAAATTATAATAGAAAATGATATTTTGTGATAGAGATTAACGGAAAACGTCACCCCTATGTTCGGGGTACGTTTTTCACAATAATTCCTAATAAAAAGGGTTTTAATTGTAAAATTAATTAAACAATATATAAACATATTTTATTCAAACATGGCATACAAAATATAAAAAACACATCAATAATTAAACGAACATTGTAAATAAGTCATACAACTTAAAATATACAAACATGGCATATCAAATATATTTATTACAAAAAAACATGCCAATACATATCTACGCCAAAAATAAGTAAAAAAATAAAGAACAAAAATTTCCCTACTAGATGCTCGAATATAGAATTTTGTCCGACCCCTAGCAAGATCCTCGCGTCACCTAGCCATAGTAGAAAAAAACGACCCGAACGAATCTCAGCAGAACCCCGATCGAATAATTGATCAAACCTTTGAGTACTGAAAATTCCCTAGTGAGAGCACTGCTCTCGAACTAAAAGGGCACTGCCCTTACTCGCCATTTCAATGGCTATTTGCGCCATTTTCAATGGCTTACTATGCCATTTTTCATGGCTTATTTGCCTGTGTGAGGCAAAGCCTCACCCCCGCCTTTTATAGGCATTTGGGAGGTGAGGTGAGTGGAAAGCAAGGTGGCGTGGATGCCTTACACGGCATCCACGATTGTTTACCTTATATATATATATATTTATTTTGAATCTGTGGTCCTTACATTCGATTTCATTCGAATTTTTATAACTTATTTTTACAATATAAAAATCTAAAATCTCCCATTTATTCTTCTGCAGGGCGATAGAGCAGATTTTGGGCGGTGGCACGGTGTGGTAGGATAGAGGGTTAGGTTAATAGGGTTTTTAGGATTAAGGGTAGTATAGTCTTTTTGAGTGTAATCGGGTCTGATGGGTTTTTTAGGTTGTAAATGGGTAATAGGTTTGGATATTGGGTAATATTATTGTAATGAGTTTATGGGTATTGTATGGGTTATTGGTTTAATAAAAATGAGCCTTAATTTTTGACTGGGTTTAGTTTGGGCTTAGGCCCAGACAAAAATGGGTTATGACAGCTGCCCATCTTTGCTTATTGTTGTGTAACAGGAATAGAGCAAAGACCAAAGAATAACCATTTTTGTCCGGTCAGGTTTGGTTTCTTTCTCTAGCCACCGCTTCTTCTTAGGCTTCATTTGATTTGCTCGGCCGCTCTTGTAGGTAAAATCTTCAAAAAAAAATAGATGATATGTTGGGGAGATATAATCTTCAAACCTAGGGTGATCCGTTGGAGGAAACAAAATGAGTTCGGCTTGCTACGACTCTGGCAACGAGGCAATACATGAAGAAAATTTGAACTAGCTGTAACACTGACGAAGAGGCAAGGTCTGCAAAACTTGATCCAGCTACAATATTGACGAAGAGGTAGGATCGAAGGATGGAGGTTTTGATTTTTGATTCGACTGCAACACCGACGAAGAGACAAGATCGAATGAATGCTATGATGTTTGATCCAGCTGCAACACTGACGAAGAGACAGGACCGAATAATGACGATTTTGATATTTGATCCATCTGCAACACCGACATAGAGGTCAGATCTTAATAGAATTCTTTTTTTCTTCTTTTTTTCTCTTTTCTCTTTTCTCTCTTTTCCTTCTTTTTTTGTTTCATCTTCTTTTTTCTTTTTCTTTTTTTTCTCAACATTATTTACTAGGAGAGGAAAAGGTTAGTAAATTTTGATCCAGCTACAACACTGACGAAGAGGCAAGGTCTATAATTAGCAAGGTTGATCCAGCTACGACACCGACGAAGAGGCATGATCGAGAGTTAGTGAATTTGGTCCAGTTACATCACTGACGAAGAGGCAAGACCAAGATTTGATAAAGTTTGACCCAACTACAACACCGACGAAGAGACAAGGTATAGAGTTAATGAGGTTGATCCAGCTACGACACTGATGAAGAGGCATGGTCTAGAGTTAATGGGTTTGATCCAACTACAAAACTGACGAAGAGGTAGGGTCTAGAGTTAATGGGGTTGATCCAGCTACGACACTGACGAAGAGCCAGGGTCTAGAGTTAATGGGGTTGATCTAGCTACGACACTGACGAAGAGGCATGGTCGCAAATTAGTGACTTGGTCCAGCTACAGTACCGACGAAGAGGCAAGACCAAGATTTGACCGAGCTGAGGCACGGTCTAAAGATAAAAGTTTTGATCCAGCTACGATACTAAAGAAGAGGCAAGATCGCAAATTAGTGACTTGGTCCAGCTACAGCACCGACAAAGAGGCAAAACTATGAGTTAGTAAGGTTCGACCCAGCTACAACACCGATGAAGAAGCAAGGTCTAGAGTTAATGGGGTTGATCCAACTACGACACTGACGGAGAGGTAGGGTTTAGAGTTAATGGGGTTGATCCAGCTACGACACTGTCGAAGAGGCAAGATCAAAAATTAGTCACTTAGTCCAGCTGCAGCACCGACGAAAAGGCAAGACCAAGATTTGATCGAGCTACAACAACGACGAAGAGGCACGGTCTAAAGATAAAAAGTTTTGATCCAACTACAACACCGACAAAGAGGCAGGATCAGAGGATGAAGGTTTTGATATTTGATCTAGCTGCAACACTGACGAAGAGGCATGATCGAATAATAAAGAAAGTTTGATGTGCTTCTACTCTGACGAAAGAGGCGTGATCCAAGAAAGTGCTGATCAAATTACAACTCTGACGAAGAGGCGTGATCGGATGATAAAAGTTTGATCAGTAACAACTCTGACGAAGTGGCAAGATCTGAATAAGAATGTTTGATCCGCAACAACTCTGACGAAGTGGCATAATCTCGAGAATAAAGTTTGATCCGCAACAACTCTAACGAAGTGGCATGATCTCAAGAAGAAGGTCTGATCCGTAACAACTCTGATGAAGTGGCATGATCTAAATATTTGATTCGGATCAAGCTACAACTCTGACGAAATAGCATGATATGGAGAATAAAATCTGATTTGCTATAACTCTGACGAAGTGGCATGATTGAAGTTTTAGGATTTTTTTGGAATTTTTTTTTCTGTTTTTGATTTTTTTTCCTTCTTTGGATTTTTTGCCAATTATTATTATTATTATTATTGTTCTTTTTCTTTATTTCTTTTTGGATCTTTTTGAATTTTTCTTTGATTTTTTATTATTCTAAAGATGAGGTCCGAAGAAAATATTGGTCTAGTCACATAGTCAACGGCGAAACTAGACTTGGACAAAAAATTGACATGCCGCACCATTGACGACAAAGAAAGATCTAAAAAATATGGGATCTGCTATATCATGGCGGGGAATCACGACCCTCATGAGCTTTGATCACCTTGTCTTCTAAAAGGGCATAAAAATCCCTAATTATTCTTTTATCGGTGTTTGTTCCACTGCAATTTTAGGGAGATGAACTTGTTGTTGTACTTATTCTGCTGTAATTCTAGGGAGATAAAATTGTTGTGCTAATTTGTTTCACCATTGTTGGAGGGGCATAATCAATCTCAGAGAAGTAGAATATGCAAATTTAAGTGATCTGCTCCACCATCGACGGTGAGGCATAATATAGAAAGATTGATCCGCTACAACACTGGAGAAGAGGCATGATCTGATCAAGCTATGACTCTGACAAAGAGGTAAGATCTGGGAGTTTGATTCGCTACACCACTGACGGAGAGGCAGGATCTGATCAAGCTATGACTCTGACGAAGATGCATGATCTGGGAGTTTGATTCTGCTACTACATTGACGAAGAGGCAGGGTCTAGAGAAAGTTCCAATCAAGCTACAACTCCGACGAAGATGCATGATCTGGAAGGTTTTGTTTGTCAAGTTGTGCTCTGATGAAGATGCATGATCCAAGAGTTTGATTTTGATCAAGCATGATCTTGAGAAGAAAGTTTGTTGATCCGCTGCACCATGTTACGGGTGAGATGGGATTAGAATAAGTTGGTTGATCTGTTGAGGGTTTTAACATCACTTTTGAGGGTGATATCCCGAGGGTCCTAGCATTACTCTTGAAGGTAACGGCCCAATGATCTCTTTTTCTAACTCTGCTTTCTTTGGCAACTGGTTCTATCTTTGGTTAATCTTCTTGTCGTCTATTTTTTAGGGAAAAAAACTTGGTCGATCAATCTACTTCACCATTCTTTGTTCAAAATTTGCCCCAATGAAGGTCTGCCCCCAAATTTCATTATCCTCACTCTTTTCTTAGTTTGAGCTTCTAGGCTGAATGACCTTGACATCTCTCAAGGGAAATTATCTTGCGGCACCTCCTTCAAGGCTAAAGATTGGTCATCAATTGTTGCCCCTATCGTTAAGGTTCTTCACTCTCTTTCTTGAACCCATTTATACATTCAAGCCAAAAATAAATATGTTATAGATGCACCTAAATTTGTGTCTAATGCATGTGCATGATAACTTTAGGTGTGTGTACCTAATCTAAATGCATGATGATTTTTACTGCATGCAACTAAATGTATGAATGTGACATGATATTTCTTAGCCCTTAAAGGGATGCCCCTGACTCTTTGATAGTCAGATCTTTGATTTTAATCGAGTAGTGTTTAATGCCTTGTACATGAGGATGCCCCAACCTTCCCTGGGTTTGATCATCTTGGGGATTACTTCCTCGGGTGAATGCCCCAACATTTTCGTCTGAAACTGTTCTTGAAGCGAACTCAAAGCTAGAAGTATGCTTTTGCCTTTTCTTGAAGGGCTTTCATTGTTCTCATGAACGCATTATGTTGCGTTGCCCTCTAGTCATGTCTATAAATTTGTTGTGTTGGTTCATGACAGCTCATTACTTTTGGCTCTGGCGAAGTGTTACAAGCGATAATTGATGTAGTCGTCTAAGGTGTAAAAGTCTGGTTCGGCATCGGAGACTCGCTTCTTGAACTCGTCAGATAATGCTTTCAAATTGGAGCCTTGTAGAGGCATAATGTTTGAATGCGGGGGTTATTCTCAAAGATGCCCCTGGACGGAGCTCTTGTATTGGTTCAGCATGGTACTAGGTTGGCTGACTTTGCTTTATTTGGTATTTGCTGGCACGAGGCATCGCGAGGACCAGTTCCAACATTTTGAAATGCATGCATATAAATGCAAAATACATTTCATAGATGTGAAGGTATTGATTCAAAAATGGTTCTCGTGGCTCAACTTCCGAATTTACGGGATTCATTCGCAACTTTGAATGTTGCATTGATATCTAGGGTACTAGATTTTCTTCTGACGATAAATTTTTTCAAATTGAGAACCAGTTGTGAGATCAATACTTCATGCTGGTGAAATGCAAAAATTAAAATGTTATGGTGGTGTCATGCAATGAATGATTGAATGCAGTGTGATCACCAAAAAGGAAATGGTTAGTTCACAATAAATAATTGAATGAATAAATTGAATGATGAATAAGACATAAATTAAAATAGTAAAGAAATGTGTACATAAATGGCAAATAAAGGTATCAAAACCTAAACAGGGCGATTGCTAACGGGCAGGGTCTATAAAAGGTTGGCTCCTACGACTCGCTATATGCAGTTTAGGTTCTAGGGTGACGGTACCCGAACTGTTGCTAGGACATCGATTCGGGAGGATATATTTCCCTAGGTCTGCACGGAGATAAAAAATCTCACGAAGACAAAGGGACCTATATCCCGGAAGCAATCCACCATCTTACACGGAGGGGGTACCTCACGAAGGAGTAGTTTCTTGCTCCCACTTAAAAGGGACAAAGCTCGGGTGCAAAGCTCATGATATGAAAGATCAGTAACAATTAAAACTTTTTAAAAACATCTTGTAAAAAAGGATCACAAAATAATTTAAACCGAATTTATATTTTCTACTCATTAAGACAAAAGGTAACCGACTCGTGGCTTGACACTCTAAAAAAATCTCCAGCGGAGTCGCCAAGCTGTAACAACGGGGAGTCGCCACCAATCTTTTTTTTTATTTTAGTTTAGGTGAGATTGGATCACCTGAAAACCCGGTTATTTTAATAAAACTTATTTTTGTCGTCTTTATTAAAACAACGAGTTTTGGTCTGCGAAACCAAAAAAAGGTTCGGGAGTCGGTTATGTGTGGGGAAGGGTGAGCACCCCCACAACGCCCAAAATTGATACCTGGTCGATTACAAATTGTTTTTAACGACGAAAATTATGAATTTGGATTTAATTTAAAATTTGTGATCCCTTAAGATGTCTAAAAGAATATTTGTGTGTATGAAAGAAATTTACACCCCTACGCTCGGGGCATAATTTATGTTAGATTCCCGAATGAGGGGGATATATTTTAAAAATTATAATAGAAAATGATATTTTGTGATAGAGATTAACGGAAAGCGGCACCCATATGTTCGGGGTACGTTTTTCACAATAATTCCTAATAAAAAGGGTTTTAATTTTAAAATTAATTAAACAGTATATAAACATATTTTATTCAAACATGGCATACAAAATATAAAAAAAACACATTAATAATTAAACGAACATTGTAAATAAGTCATACAACTTAAAATATGCAAACATGGCATATCAAATATATTTATTACAAAAAAAACATGCCAATACATATCTAAGCCAAAAATAAGTACAAAAATAAAGAACAAAATTTACCCTACTAGATGCTCGAATGAAGAATTTCGACCGACCCCTAGCAAGATCCCCGCGTCACCTAGCCATAGTAGAAAAAAAAAACGACTCGAACGAATCTCAACAGAACCTCGATTGGATAATTGATCGAACCTTTGGGTACTGAAAATTCCCCGGTGAGAATAATGCTCTCAAACTAAAAAGGCACTGCCCTTACTCGCCATTTCAATGGTTATTTGCGCCATTTTCAATGGCTTACTATGTCATTTTTCATGGCTTATTTGCCTCTGTGAGGCAAAGCCTCACCCCCGCCTTTTATAGGCATTTGGGAGGTGAGGTGAGGTGAGTGGAAAGCAAGGTGGCGTGGATGTCTTGCATGGTATCCACGATTGTTTACCTTTATATATATATTATTTTAAATCTGGAGTCTTTATATTCGATTTCATTCGAATTTTTATAACTTATTTTTACAATATAAAAATCTAAAATCTCCCATTTATTCTTCTGCAGGGCGATAGAGCAGATTTTGGGCGGTGGCACGGTGTGGTAGGATAGAGGGTTAGGTTATTAGGATTAAGGGTAGTTTAGTCTTTTTGAGTGTAATCGGGTCTGATGTGTTTTTTAGGTTGTAAATGGGTAATGGGTTTGGATATTAGGTAATATTATTGTAATGAGTTTATGGGTAATTTATGGGTTATTGATTTAATAAAAATGGACCTTAATTTTTGACGGAGTTTAGTTTGGGCTTAGATCCGGACAAAAATAGGTTATGACAATAAACATGTCGGTAATGGGGCTTCTCCTTTAGTATATCGTGATGGGGATAGCCGAGGCTTTGAATACGTTCGGACAGTTAGAGTTTTATCATCGAGTGTTCCCGAAGACCATGTCAAGCATTGGTAATTCACTGTTCTTTCTATCCCTTGTCAATGGCTTACTTGTTGAATAGTGCTCTCTTTAACATTGTGAACCACACTACTGCAAGAGATGGGCAACCCAGTTGGATTGCAGACAACATTAACAAGGCTCACTACGACTATATTTATTATTGGCTTCTAGCAGGGTTGAGTCTCCTCAGTGTGTTCTATTACATCATCTGTAGCAGATGTTATGAATCTACATCAGATGTCGTCGACGAAGATTATGTATCGGAAGAGGAGTTGTAATCTTGAAACAGTCCTGGAATCAGACTGGGATTGAATTTTGTACACTGTGTAATCTTTGTTTTCCTTGAATTGAATTCGTTTTCATTGATATATATGTACATTTTTATCTCCTCTGTTATAAATGTTGAGATGTGATACGTAAAGGTTTGATCAAAGAATTCATAATATGTTTCGGAAATTACACAATATTCATTAAACTTTTTGTTGCTGATGGCTCGGATGGATCAGCCTTGAATGACCCTTGGAGAGTTCTCCACGGAGCAGAAAGTGGAAGAACTCAAAGCACTTCTTAAAGTCATATCAATTCTGTCGCAAAAACATACACTTGGTTTGGTTTAGCAACAATTAGGGGTGCAAACAAGTCGAGTCGAGTTCGAGTATTGCTAAGTTCGACTCGAACTCAAAATAATCAAAGGTAAGTTCCACTCGGCTTAAAAGTTCACGAGCTTTAATTTATCGAGCTTGAACTCAAGCTCGATTGAAGTTCCAGAGCTCGATTGAAATTTAAAATTTAATTTTTTAATATTTTTTAATGTGAAACATATAAATAGCTGAAAATTTTTGTTCTCTTATTTATGTAAAGAAACGTAAACCAAAACACATTAAATATTAAATGCCCGTTTCTCAAAGCTTACTGGCCACATTTTTCCTACAGCAATCAACTCGCCATTTCCCTTCATTCGAGCTTCCATCATCACCCACGACCTTCGCTTCGAGCACCACCTCGTCCTGCACATATAATCAATCTCTCGTATCGAATACCAATCGAAATAAGACTCAATATAACCGAATTAACTGACTTGAATCTTAGCCGTGGAGTAGTGCGAAATGCTGAAATCAACTGACTTAACGACGTGATGGAAAGCTGAATAAACAGCAACCGCTCCCACGGCGTCCATCAAGGACGCAATAGCTCCTCCGTGCCAATTCCCGTCAACATCCTTTACAAAAAAATGAAAACAGGGTATTAAAATGGGAAGAAAAAACGCACGAAAAAAGCTATCGTAGTTGGAGTCGGAATTATTTTTACGGCGGCGAGACTGGGTACGGCGAACTCGGATCGTAGAAATCCTTTTCTAGCATGGGTGACGCGCAGTCCTTGGAGAGCTCGGGTTTCCAGTTCTTGGCCGATGGTTCCGTCGATGAGGTCCTGAAACCATCCGATGAGTTGCTTCAGGATATCATCGTCTTCGATTTCTTGCAGGGTTTCTCTCAGTTTCTGGTGCATTTTGTTTTTCTTTGACGATGAAGAAGGGAGGTGGTGGAGGGTTCAACGAATTTAACATTATT